>LPNX010287404.1:3958-69570 GCA_001517045.1 Pseudotsuga menziesii
GAAATACTGGTAAAAGAAATGAACTCAAGCAAGGAGGTTAACTTATCTATTAAAGAGCATCTACTTACAAGTGCAACTGATATAGTGGAATGCTTGAGAACGGATCCTAGTAAAGTCATTTTGCTTAAGTTTTATTTGGGGAACACTGAGGACTCATTGATGTTGAACCAATCCAACAAGTTCTGGGAATTTCTTGGAGGCAATGGTAACTTTTTCCCTTTAATTGATGCTTTGGATGGATGCCATAATGAGTCAGTGAATACGAAGGTGCTACATCTGTTTGTTAATCTTTTAACAGGTGATCCGAGTTATATTTAGGGACAAGAATTAGAATGTGACTCCAAACTAGATGGGAAGATCACTTGTATGAGCATACAAAATTGAAAAACCACCAGCTAATGAGGATGAGTTGAAAAAACTCAGTGCCATGAGAGAACAGTTGTTCAACATCAAGATTCAAATGAAGATGTTGAAGAAGGTCACTGCATTGTTTGGCCAGTGAAGTCAGAAGAATCCAATCTCATAGGTGTTAGTGCAGAACTTGGGATTAAATACCAACAAGCATCCAAAACATCATCCATTGCAATGGCTCTGCCAGACAATGTGAGATCAAATTTGGCATATAAGTTCATTTCATTGATGAAATGGATTGTGATGTAGTCCCATTATATGTCTGCGACATAACCTTTGACATCACTTATTTGTGGGATCACATGGCCATATAAGCTCAAATTACAGCATAAATATAGATTGATTGAAGATGGAAATCCATTTCTAGTTAATTCTTGTATAGATGAGCCAAAAAAATTTGGTTTCATCCAATCAAGCCAAGATATCAATCAATGCAAGTAAGTAACTTGTAATCACACTTACAAACTACAGGTGCAGGATAATCAAGCTCCAGAGCCGAATCTTCAAATACTGGTTTTCCTCCAAAAGAGAGCCTGAGCATGGAATGTGTCTTGCAACGGTGTTTTTTCTCCAGAGAGAATTGGAGCATGGAATGCAACTACCACCAAACTCAATTGAACTTTTGTGGAACCAAAAGCCTTCAAATTGAGGAGGTCTGATCTGTAACAGATCTAGCTAGAACAGTTGGCCAACAACTTTCCTGGCCAAGGGAAAAAAGAGGCAGTTGACCAACAACTTTCCTGGCCAAGGGAAAAAAGAGGCAGTTGGCCAACAACTTTCCTGGCCAAGGGAAAAAAGAGGCCATTCTTCTTCCAGCTGAAAATGAAAAACAGAAAGGGAGTTCACAGCCAAATGTTTTAGGAGACTCAAAACCATCTGTATGCAGACATGGTAACCAAATGCAATGAATCTGAGACAGAGAGCTTTGTAACCATTAATGGCCTTCAATAAAACCGAGTATTTGTTTGGAAGTGGAATTTGTACATCCCAAGAGGGTTTTCTCCACATAAATGATAAACCCTTGCGTTAATGTGTGCATTCTATATTTTGTGAGTTCATTATCATTTCATTGATAGCACAATCTTGAATGCAGGCATTGTTCCTTTTTTCACCGTAATCTCAAATTTCAGTGTTACTGTATGCATGTTAGAAGCTCTGTTCTTAGTTTCTATTTCCCTCGTAGTTGTTGGCAGTCATTGAAGACACAAAATGTTGCACAGATTAAGCCTATTCAGTAATGCGCGGTTAAAAACTTACAGTTTTTCATCACTAAAATGCAATCTCTGTAATTTCAGATCAAAAAGGTAAAAGGAAGCTACCATATTACAAGGATCGAATTAACAAGAAATCTATAGAACGAGACTTCCTCTATGAAATTGCACATGCAAGCTAGGAGCAAGAACTTGAAAAGCCTAGGAAAATACTCAGCCTTGAAATAAAAATAAAATGGAACACATGTCAAGTAATATGTGATACCAGTGAAATCCAAGTAAACAAGCATATACCACTGGATGATTCAACAGGCAGGCAGGACTATGTATGATGTGATCAGGCTGACAGTGACAGGTTAATGATTCTTATAAAACAACAATGTCAATATAGAATGTGCATAACGTTTGCCTCATAGCTGATGTCACTCAAAACTGAAATGAAAAATCTATACCTGACCAGACTCCTATTGTTCACCAAAAGAAAGTGGCTAAATATTAAATACCAACTCTCCTATTTTGCATCAAAATAGTAGCTCAACAGGTAATTAGAGATCCCAAATAAAAAATATAAATAAAACATAAGGTACTTCAGATCAAACAAGGATTTGAATAATGATTTGAGAATCATATAGCTTATCTCAAAAACAGTGGCCAAAGAAGATCAAACTGAAATGTATCATGAACTTGTCTCCATCATAAAATAAAAGAGAGAGAATAAAATACATGTCTCAACTCTCCATAATAATCCTGAACTATAATGTTCAAAAGGACACTGCATACACTAGGTACATGGCTGAAAAGGCAATCTGTTTTAGCTCTCTAGTCTATCAGGTTGGTGCTAAACAAGGGCAATTAGTTGTACACAAATCCAAGTTTGTGGGCATTTAGTTGAAATAGAAAAGAAAATGTTTTCTTTTTACACTAAAATATCTCGTGCAACTCAGTTCTTTCATTTTCACATTCTGCATCAAATATCTATTTCATTCAAGTTAAAGGTATTGTGATTACCTTGCCATTTATACATGATCTTAGATTAGAGTTCTTAGGTCCTAAAACTAGATGCCATGCCTATCAAACTCCATTCATTGAAGATTTAACTATCATTTGAACCCTCAACAGTGAAATGTGTATTCACCACAAACAAAAATCCTCTCTCCGGGCATTTTACTGTTTTGCCTTTTACATTTCTTTTTTTTAACTTTTTTCTCTGAAGTTGTTAAGCATAGTTTCATAATTGTTTTCTTAATTTCTTTTAGTTGGATTTGGCACCTCCTTGCCCCCACTAGCTGCTAGATGGAAACATCCTCATTGGTGGGGTCTACCAGGCAAGAGAGGTTAGGCTTTCGCACCAGGTATGTCCCTATCACCCTCTCCATCTTGAGCGACAGATGAATAGAATGATCAAGCAAAACATATATCAGCAATTTCTCCATGTTAATTGCATCTCCCCACTTAAACTATGGGCCCTAAGATGGCCTTGTACATTGACAAATTCTTGCAAATGGTTGGCATAGTTGTTCATTCCAATTATCTGCCACAGCATCAATCATGGCATTATGGTTCCTCGTGATCAATGAGGGTTCATTCTCACAAGTTGCGAGTTCAAACAATTTACGATATATGATGGGAGGACAAGACCTGTTAGTCATGTTCTATTCAAGAGATGGGGACTAAGGAGGATGATATTTTCACTTATGTTGCAGGAAATGTAGAGTACAGTGCCAGACCTGTTTAAAAAACAGACCTCTTCTCAACCACAAAAATCGTCAAACACTACACATTCCTCAGGTATCAGACCTTATGTTTCCTCGTGATCAATAAGGGATCATTCTCACAAGTTGTGAGTTCAAACAATTTACCATATATGGTGGGAGGACAAGACCTGTTTGTTATGTATTATTCAAGAGATGCAAACTAAGGAGACTGATATTTTCACTTATGTTGCAGGAAATGTGGGGTACAGTGCTAGAACTGTTTAAAAATCGGACCTCTTCTAGTGAAGCACAAAAATCATCAAGCACTTCACTTTCCTCTTGTATCAGACCTCAACAGTGAACAAATATTAAACATATTAACTGATATACTAATTGTAAAGTGAATTTGTAACGAAAAATCTAAATAAACAACAAACTGTAAAACAATAGTAACCAATCTCAAGCACAATTCTTGAAATGAAACATCCAATGTGCTGGCAATGTGGTAGACAGCTTGCAACCTAAGCATTCAACTATACTAACACCTTCAAGCCAAATCTTATCACAAAAGGAATAAAACATGAATTTTGTATGGCAATTTATGTGCGCTGGACCTTTGCGTAGGAAAATATTCAAGAAACGACTCAATCCTTGCAAGCAAAATTAGCCATCAAAGGCATTTTTTTTGTAATTGAAGAACCGTTTAAGTAGCATGTGTTCAAGTAAAAACGTTTTCCTCTGACCAACAATAGGGCTTTTTGTTTCATTGGTAAGGTTGAAAAAATTTAATCCATCCACCAGGGTTCTGTCCTAACTGTGGTCTGATCCATGCTCGTGGAAATTCAAAAAGGTACGAGGATGGGTGCAAATACCAAGCAGTACTTGGAGCATGCTTCTAGTAGAAAATTCAAACAAGAAAATGAACATTTTCCTATGCCTGGTAAATGTAATAAATGCCTACTACATCATAACAATCTTAATTTTGTGTTAACTTATCAACAGACTTTCAATGGGCAAAATGGCAAACCCTGCTCATTTTTTAAATAATTTGTAAGAAATAAATGAAACACAAAATACATTGGACAAGGGAATAAAGGTGACATTACCTTGTACAGACTTCAGCTTTTCACAGATACTGTTGCCATCATCCTGCATCAAAGGTTTCATGAAATTTGTATTCTCCTGCATTGAGTCAACAGGCTTACAGGCAGTGAGAGTAATTGATTTCACTTCCCCTTGCAATTTGTTGCCAGGGATGTCTAATTTTAACCGACAACTAGGAGACTTGCCATCAGTTTTCTTCCTAAACCTTTTTCTGTGAGAATCTCCCTTCTGGGTAGTTACGGGTTTTCTCTTGCATTTTTGTTCCACCGATTCTTCTTCTTTGAAACTCTCATTTTATTCGCTCTCATTGTCATCCAAACCGACCACATTCTTCACATTTTTACCCCAATCTTCATCAGAGTCGTCCTCCCCTGAACTTTCATCCCCAATATTCATCAGAGTCGGTCAATAAAACTAACAGAGAACTGATTGTTTGAAAGGACGTTCAATAAACTGATTGAGGAAGATTCATAACGCCATTGAAGCAGAATTTTGAGGGAGATCCCGGCGAGGGTTGTCGAGATTGTGACTAGAGGCGTAGCAACCTGATGACAAAACCCTGATATCACTGGGGCTAACTTTTGTGGATGAATTTTGGCGGGAAGCACTATTGGTCGATAAAAGATTAATTTTCTTATTTTCATAGAGATAGAGAATGGTGTATTTGTATGGAGAAAAAAATACTAAAATACTTATCTAAATTGACAATATAATATTCAAGGTTCATAATCTATATTCTTCTTTGGATGTAAGGTATCTCGTAAGAGAAGTTATGATAAGCTTTGCCATGTTTGAAAAAAAACATAATAATACAAAACTAGTAAATGCTTTTTATTGTTTCAAAAATAATTCAATAAATAGTGTGACCTTCTACTTGTCTTAACTAATTTATTGATACCTTATCTATTGTTAATCAATTTAATTGTACTATATCTACTATATTTCAAATGGTATGTGAAGTGCTTTACAAACTATCCTACTAACCAAACATATATGTAAACCGTGTATTAACTTTGGAATTTGAGGAGGAGTTTCATATAGGTATATTTGTATAGTTATTATCAAATATATAAGCCATATCTCACCGTTAGGACATTTTCATAGATAATTTGGTGTCAACAATGGAGTTGTGACACATGAGGAGGTTTACAAATTACTAGGTTCTAGGCGTCTTTGAATCCATGTGCACTCTTAGAATTTAGTAAAATGTAGAAATTCATTGTCAAAATTGTAATTTTTCATTGCCGAAGATCCCCAACTAAAAATGACCAAATCAATGACCAATTGTTATGTGGTCATTTTTAGTCTAGATATCTCGTGACCAAATTTGGTCATTTATCTTAGTCTTTTTTAGTTTAGTTTTATCCCGTGACCAAAAGTGGTCATTTATCTTGGTCTTTTTTGGTTAGCCCAATTAAATTTATCAATTTTGGTCATTTATCCCTTGAAAAAAATTGTGGTGACCAAAATTTTTGGTCTCCTGGTCACTAATCTCTCATTTTGCACTAGTGGAAGTTTATTGTTCCCATAAATGATTGCATCCCCTTTTTATTATGGGGCAAGGGAATCTATTCAATGGATTTGATCCTTTCCAGATCGATAGAGATTCCCTTCTTTGAAACTATGTGACCAAGCAGCTTACCCTCTGTTACAGCAAACACACATTTTTTGGGATTGAGTGAGATGCCATACTTCCGACAGCATTCAAAAATCTGCCTTAGGTGGAATGCGTGTTCTCCTCTCCTCTTTGAGAAGATTGTAATATCATCGAGGTATATCACCACACTATGTCCAATCAAACCGTGGAAGGATATTTCCATAGCCCTTTAGAATGTGGCTCCAGCATTTATAAGCCCAAAGGGCATTCTTCTATAAGCGAAAGTTCCCCATTTGGTCCTGAATGTCATTTTCAACCTGTCTTCTTTAGCTACTAATACTTGATTGTAGCCCGAGAATCCATCTAGTAAAGAAAATAGTTCAGACCCTAAGACCATTTGTAGCAGTTGCTCCATGGGTGGAACAGGATAGTTTTCTTTGTCTGAAGCACGATTTAAATTCCTGAAATCCACACACAGCCTGATTTATCCATATGTTTTCCTTACTAGCACCAAATTTGAGACCCACTCAGAGTGTCTGACCTTAAAAATGATTCTAGCATCCAACAATTTATTAACTTCACTCTCGATCAGCAGTTCCAATTTTGGGTGCATTTTTCTTAAAGGTTTTTTATACGGATTTGATGCCAGCTTTGATGGGGATAACATGCTTGATGATGCTGGTGTCATATGTCTTCAAATATTTGTATGTTTAGGTGAAAACATCTTTATATTGTTTAAACAAACTGACGAACTTATCTCTTTCTGCTGGTGAACAACATTTGCCAAGATTCACATATTTAGGATTCGTCTCAGTCCCTAAATTTATCAGCTCGAACTGTAGAGATGAGCTGTGAGTCTTCACATTGGCTGGTCTTCTGAACTTTTCATTTAAATCGAACATTCTTTATAACATTCTAACTCCTTTAGGGATGAAATTATCATACTTCAACTCGGCCTGATGTTCTTCATCGTCTATAATTGCTCCTTTAAATACCTCGTCATTTGTTAAGAATTCTATGATCTGCTGATCGTCATCGAATACTGGTAGGTTGGTGATCATATTAGGCACTGAGGACCTGAAAATCAATTCAACAGAGCATCGATTATTAGTAGGTACGAGCCTAGCGGCTGATGTGGCCAACAAGTCAGCTACTGCATTTTTAAGTCTTGGGATTGAAACAATATTAAATGCGTTAAAACATTTGAGAAGATCTTATACCTCATTTTGATAATATTTTAGGTGAGGGGAAACACAATGTATTTGATTCTGGATCTGTTTAACAATTATTTCAGAATCTCCAAAAACTTTCAGATTACTTACCTTTAATTCAATTGCTTTCTTCAAACCTTGCACCAATGCTTCATACTCAGCCGTATTATTCATAGATTCAAACTCTAATCTACATGAAAGAAAATATTTATTATTTTTGGGGTCGATTAGGACACATCCGGCCCCTGACCCTTCTAATGTCTTAGAGCCATCAAAAAACAAAGTCCAGAAATCACTACCTACTGCATGAGAATCTATTCCTACTGCTAAGTCTACTATTTTACAGTCGATTTCATCAACCTGTGAAAATTGAAGGAGATCAGGTTGGGTGTCTGATGTGTTGCTGGCTTCTTCTGCTTGGTAATTTCCTAATTCCAACTCAATAAAATAATTTCCCAACACAGAATCCACTGGTTCATTCTTCTCCTCCAGTTGAGTGACGTTGTATTTCATGTGAGGCTCCCGCAAAATTTTAATTTGGTTTGGGATTCCTTTATATGGAAGCCACAGATGCAACCAATCCGAGGAAGAATAGCCATTTAGTTTGGCTGACCAATCCCTACTCAGAACAAGACCGTAAGCATCTGGTATATTGGCCACCACAATATTAATAACTTGGCACACTTTATTATTTGACGCCAGGCGGACTAGAACATCCTCCATCTCACCAATTACCTTTACATCCGTCCTCTCCAACTGAACAACCCTCCACGTGGAAGGCTTAGTATGCCCATTTATCTTTTTATAGACTGATATTGGCATGACGTTAACCGACGCCCCTGAGTCTACCAGGCAATTATGTACATTGTGATTAAAAATTTTGAAAGTGAGGAGGAAAGGTGGATGTTTGCTTTTAGACTTACCTCCACTGCTGGTTTCTCCGATTTATTCTTCCTCTTCAGGACGATTGTCAGCGAGCAGCCTCTCATCCGATGCTTCAAGTGCTTTCAGTAATCTTTCTTTTTGCTGTGGCACTTTACACATTTCAAATAGCGAAAAGTTTGCGTTTATCTTCTTTATGTCTTCCACAATGTCATAATCCATATGCGGTTCAATGGGATGTGGTTTATCAGCATTCATCTTTTCCTCATTGGGCTTGGCCAGCATATCATTCCGCTTAGGATCTTGGCTGGTAATGGTGAATTTGGTAATTTTATCAGCTGCAGAATTATTTTGAAATTTCTTAACATTTTTCTGCAGCCTTTTGATCCTTGGGAGTATGAGACTGTCTTCTTTAATCGACCCTTGGCTCCTTGTTGTTACGTTGGTTTCCATGACGTTCTTGTAGCCCTGATTCTTTTCTTCTTCAGCATCAAATAATGAAACAGAATTCCACAAAACCATGGTTTCCTCTTCTTGTTCCTTTGTTGAAGTGGTACTCTCTTTTATTTCTTCATCTCCATCCTCTATTAATTTAGAGTCCAACAGCTGATTCATAACCAACGTCACCGAATTTATCCATTGAGAACAATTCTTTTCAGAGTGTGGTTGTTGATGGAAAGTGCAAAAATTGTCCATGCCTACCTCTATTAAATTCATAGATGCAGAATTGTGTGGAGGAGGTTGGGATTGATTGTTATCCTCTCTTTTCTTATAATAGGGTTTGTAGAACTTTTGAGTTTCCTTCTCTTTCTCCAAGTCTATGATTTTGTTAGAAAGCTTCTGCATCATTTTTTCCATACTCTCAAAATATGGTGATTTCTCCTCCTTAGGCTTAGTAAACAATAAGGCTTTCCTTCCCACACCTTTCTCTCCCGACTGTTCAGGATAATATTCGATACTTTCTCTTTCATCCTCCACTATTTCCGCCTCTTCATAGGTTTCCGCCAAAGTAGTCTTGGCTCTTATTTTTGAAAACATGGCCAACTCAGGGCCTAAAGCTGAGGTATAATATTCAATCAGGACCTTGTCTGAAGGTTTGTCAACTTCAGAAAAATTCTTGAGGTATGCTGCAAATATTTGAGTAAAGCTATGCACATTCTCCTTTCTCTCTTTCTTCAAGGCGTATAGTCCTTTCATGAGGGCTGCATGAGTCTTTTGAGTCACATACTTGCTTCTGAAAATTCTCTCGAAGGTATCCCAATCAGGGATAGAGTTTGCAGGAAACCCGAAATACCATGATGCTGCAGCTCCTTTAAGGGTGTGCGGAAAAAGTCTGCAAACTAAATCCTCATGCTCCCCCGCCCTTAACCCTTCTATGGCCAAGTAAAAACTTTGCAGGTGGTCATCTACTAGTATCTTCTCACTTGGGTTGAATTTGGGAAGCATCTTCTCAAAGGCTTAAGGTAAATCATGTAATGGAGGTGTTAGATTTAAAGGTGATCTGGCTCTCCAGGCAGGTGGTGGATTCGGTGGGTTTGGTGGTGGATTGGTGTTAACGCCTGTCATGAGTCTGGGTGGAGAGTGAGGAGGTGAGAAAATAGGAGTGTGAGTAGGAGAACTGTGAGGAGTATCTGGGCCTTCTTGATTCAAAGGCAGTACAACTTCCTGTAAGGCTGTTTCCACAAGTTCTTCCCAATCCCCAACCAACACTGAATCTTCCAATATAGGATGATCTTTTCTTTTATATTCTCTTCTGGGCAATTCAGGGATGATCGAAAATCCTCCAATCTTCTTCACATATGCCCTAGTGTGACTTCTCAATTTATTAACAACCTCGTTGTCAACAGAAAACAAATGTTCTTTACTCCTTTCTTCTGGAATTGGATTATGAAGCCCACTGCTTTCAGAACTGTTACCGGTGGAATAATCTCGGGAAAATGGGTTTCCTCGGCCAGCCATGCACTGGCGGCGCTCCTTCTAGCACTAGAAACTATTGAGGCCTGGAAATTCATAGGAAACAATAGCAAAGGATTCTCCCCATTCAATGTTCCCAACTAGCCCGTGACTGTTTGGTGTAGGGAATCCATCCAGTTTGCGGTTTGGCTACCGTAGGTCAAGTAACAAAAGGGTTTATCGGTTGTAGCCCGGTCCACCATATGTTTTTGTATTTTTAACTTAAAGTAAGATATGCATGTGCCTAATTAACAATGCAAGGTGATAAAGATGCAGAGAGTAGTCATAATGTGATGCGCAGGTTCTTACCTCTCCTCTTAGAACTCACAAGCATCCAAATCATGCAAGAAATAAATACTAACTAAAATATCTCTAGAAAGCTGGGTATTAATTCATGAGTAATGCACCCTGTTTATGTGTTATGGCAAATCACAGATAGCTATTCTTATAACCAAACATATAAACATGAATAAAAGTGTGTATGATAAGATAGCTCATCAATAGTCAAAATTCCCATTACTCATAGTGGAAAAAAAACATCATCAAGTTACTGAAAAACATTCAGACAAGAACATAGGTTTAGGAAATTAGAACATTCTTACAACTAATGAGACACAGCTGAAAACGAAATAGTTCACATTGAACATCGCTCACTTAATCACATTGATACATTCCACATAGTACTTCCTCCAACAGGCAAAATTTGCAGTCTCTGGTTGTAAAACGAAATAGTTCCTCTAACAAGCATTAATTTACAAGTTTTTCTAGGGAAAAATTCCCTTATCACTTTTCACTTTCAAATATTTAAACAAAATAGTAGACCACTTGGGTTCCCCCCAAACCGTCTGACTTTTCGGTTCTTCGAACGTTTCATATCCCTCTTTTCATCTTTTCTACGCATGCTCATGATCAGCTGAGTAACTGACGGACCTTTTAGAGCTGTGAATTTGTTGCTTTTAATTTTGTCTTTTACTTTGCCCATGCCCCTTGAGATCCTGCCTCCTATCTGTGCATTCGCGCTGCGGCAATATGAAAAGTATTTTGGATCTTCCTGTAGTTAATCAATGTGCATCATTCACTTGGATTACATTCTAAAAAAAAAACGCCAAATTAAACCAACTAAATGACTAATCCACAAGCAATGGCCAGGTGCACCACTTGATTTGAGAATTTTAACAAACGCCGACACCACTACCTCATCCACCTACAGCCTCGACAGACATCATCCACGACGGAAAACAGAAAACTCACCAGCGGCTAAAAATACTCACACCGAAATGGTAAATTCATTCACCACCGCATGAGCGGGTATTAAAAGTGATGCGCACTGCGAAACCATTTAATCCTATCGGAGTTGGGAAAGATAATACCTAATATGCGGGTGTGAAAGTTCTCAATCGGAAGTCGGAAGGATGTCGACTTCGGAAGATGAAAGCTTTTCACAGCCGCAACGGCGGAAGAGAAAAGACTACGGACATGTGACTAGCATCAGAGAGCGGAGCGCTTTAGACTTCGGGTAGCTAGCTTGTTTGGGAGCCGCAACATTGGAAACAAAAAAGGTTACAGCCTCCAATTAAAACAAAAAAAGCTCCGATCAAAAATAAAAAAAACGCTAAGTGCTTAAAGACTCTGAAATTTAGCAACGGTTAAAACTGTTCCTCCTATGAAACGACGTTTTGAAAAGGACAAAAAAGGCCTGATCCATTTTCAACTTAGCAAAACAAACTCTAAAATCTGCAATCCACAACAATCCCAAACAAGAGCAATTTCTGAAAACCAGGATGAAAAGTAATCTTCAAGCAAACCATCCAAAATTAAATTACGAGGTTCAAGGATCCAAATGATTAAAGACAACGCTAAATCATGAGGAGGGGACCAAAATTTAAGAAAATTGGGGAAAACAGTTGCAGCGGCAATAGGCTTCGACAGATCCTTTCAGAGTTTGGATTCGAGTAGAAAAAACCTACTCCACTTTGGTGCAACAATCAAAGTGCCATCAATATTTCCAAATATATAGTTCTACATTAACGTAGCAAACACATTGAGCTACATATGCACTTGATCATAAATCTTGTTCATGATCATGTTCTTGAAATCCTCTATTGCCCTATAGATGATCAAGTTGCAGACATCTTCACCAAGTCTCTTAGAGAAGTGAAGTTTTCTAAACTTCAATCTATGTTAGGAGTTCAAGAATGTGTCCTTAAGGGGGGTTAGGCTCTAATGCCTCCTTCCTTCTCCTAATAGTGTCACTTTTGTAAATCCTTCAATCCTATCCCGAGTTGTTCTTAAGGGGGGATGTTAGGATATTTAGATACTTAGGAGTTAGTTAAGATAAACTTGTGTAATATATTTGTTAGGTAAAGTGTGTTTCTTTAGTATGTATTAGTATGTATTTGTAAATATTCTAATATGATGATCAGGATATGTTCTATACATAAAGTGATTCGACGATTCAACTTCTCTTAGATCATACCTACCATTGATTTGTGGCTTAACACCCGATTGGTCCATGATATCTATTTGAAGAGCATGGAGGGTCCTTGGCTAGTTGATCGATTATGAGAAGCTCATATGTAACTTTCTTTCTTTTGCATAATAAATTGCTCCAAGTAGCTATCTGGCAGGGGCCATGGACTGTTTCCCTCTGGAGGGTTTTAACCACATGATAAACATCGATGTATTGATCTATGCTCTATTTGTGTGAAGTGGTTTCTCTAGGTGTTTGGTATTTTGGGATTACCCTGTGTACACGAACACCATATAGGGTCTTAGTCTACTCTATTTAACTAACTAGGGTACCATCCTCCTTTATATTGGGTCTCACAGTTGCACTAACTTTAACAGGATATTGATTTTCAAGATCAACAAATATACTATTAAATATGGTAAATCAATAATATTTAAATATGCATAGAGTAATATCTAAATCTGAGAAGTGATAAACAATATTATTTAATCATATGTATTATCACTATTTGATATTAAAATGATATCATTTAAAAATTAAAACTATATCATTTCAAAGTTAAGATGCTACTATTTTTCTTTTAAAATATTATGTATCATTATTTAATATAAAAAACATTGTTTAGATTTTCTATTATCTCACCAAATTTCCTACTATAATTACACCCCCACCCCACAAACCCTTCAAAGTTCACTTTACATTCAATACCAATTTTATCTCATACAAAAATATCTCAAACATTAAAAATTAACATGCATAACTTTTAGACTCTTTTTCTTCTCTGCTTCTTCAATCTCAACATTTTTTGGTGTCACGATTAGTCACACATGGAAGTTCTCTCAGGGTATCAACTAATCATATCAACTATCTTGGCATCAATGCCTGATAATTCTATACAACACTAATTGTAAGCAATATCCTCCAAAATTTGTATCCATATTTATCAACCTTTAGCTTCATGGAATTCACTTGGGATCATTTATCCTATCTTACTAAATTTCGGCTATAGCTTTAACATTTGTATTTTCATCTTGGCCGCTTCATGGAATTCACTTGGGATCATTTATCCTATCTTACTAAAGTTCAGCTATATATTTAACATTTTCATTTTCATCTTGGCCATTTCACTTATGCATCTTCTCTCTACCGCATTCCTGGACAAGCTCCGATGACTCCCACTTCTTTTCAGAAGTAATATTTGAAAATATACACTAGCAAAGACACAAACTTAGAGGGAATTAAATATGAATCCCCTAAGTATGGCATCATTCCATGGTGCACCCCATTTCTACTCTTTAATTGTAATGTCCCCAAAATTTGAAAATAATTTTATTTTATTAGGTTAGTCAAATACTACCTGAACTAGACATTAACTCAACTCATGCAGAATGTGTCATACTTTGTTTCACTACACTGTATTGTCTTAAGTTGTGTTACTTCTTACTCTCGGTTTTCCCGATGTGGTTATTAGTGTAATGCTATGTTGTCGTTATGTTGCTTAATATATGAGTTTGATGGTTATGTATTTACATGTATGTATGTATGGTTAATTTCTTACTCATTGGCTAAAAGGTTTGAATTATTGTTTATGAATAATTCTAACTTAACTTGTGTTGTCAAGGGGTGGAGTGGCAGGACTTGTTTCCATTGTAAAAACATCTCAAAGGTAACTATTTTTACTTGTTGCTACAGGTCTTAGTTCATATTGAACTAAAGCATTTTTCTCTTTGTCACATGCAAGTGCACTTGACGCCATAAAACTGACTATGATGGTGAAATAAAACATACTTCCTAGGCTCATTACCACGCAACTTGATGACGAATAGACCTACAATCCTATCCTAGTGATTATTTTTATGGTTGTTAGCACTAATGTTTATGCAAGGCTGAGTTTTATTATGCATATGTTTGTATTGGTTACCATCATTGCTTATGGTCTTATGACCTGGATTTAATTATACCTACACTTTAATATTTACATGGTATAAATGGAATTGTAAAAGGCTTAACATATTATATAGTAGCCTTATGTTCATTAAGGTCTTGGTGTAAAGGGTTGAAGGAATAACGTGAGCCATTAAAAGCATATTACGCATGCCATGAATTATGGCCATATCCTAAGTCTTTGATACCATTGTTGGGGTTTAAGGAATGCATGGTAGATAAATATTGCTCTACATTGTTGGGTGACATAAACTATAGTCCTTAAGTTTTTATCTCAAGTAATGGAGGCTAGGGTGGTGAAATTAATGCACATTCGGAAGTGGGGGTATCAAGATTAGGGCTTGGACTAGCGTCAACGTATGCTTAATTTGTGATTTTGTGGTGGAAACTTTGTCTCTGGTATGCACTGTGACGTGGAGCTTGGAGGTTGGCTACACTTGAAGGTATGTCTTCGAGAATGGTTTGGAAGCGTTTGTTTAGTTGTTAAGTTTTGTGTTTCGACATACTTATCATCTATGTTCTGGTTTTTGTAGGTTGTTGGGTTTTTACGACATGGCTCGTGGATCTCCAAGGTGGCTAACATGTTACCCTTTTCGAGTAAGCCCTATTGTTAACAAGTTGAAACTTTTTCCTTCTTGTGTGTGGGTGTTGTGACAGAGGGTGAATATCATCGTTGAATGAATGCTTGGTTTGGGTTATAAAGGTTGTGAATGGAAAATGGACTGTCTGTATTTTATTGTAAGCATCTCGAGATGCATTTATAGCTTGGGATTTCTTGCTGGGTTTAGAGCCTTCAGGCTGACAGTATTGTATTTCAGTTTTGTAAGTGAATATTCTCTCAAAATTGTTGGCTATGGTGGATAATAAATACTTTGTGTTTTGTTAATATGTTTGGGGTTTTGGTAAAAGTGGTTACAACACCATTTCATGCAATGGTGCATGTTTTTGGATATATGACTTTGTAAATTCTTATATATAAATTATAGTAGTTAGTTTTGTAATGATCTGCTTGCTGGTAGAGCACTAATTCCTAAAATGAAACAACAAAATTAAATTTATATTTATTCTGATTTTCAGGATTCATTTATTCATGCAATAACGAGAGGGTTACACCGAAAAATACCCTGATTTTAGCAAGTTGATGATAGTCCCTGAATCTTACTCCTGTAGCCTTGCCTCTCACTCGTTTGAGCCTCTTTTGATCCTTGATGCCAATTCGGATGATCCACCTTGCCGACCAGGATTGAACCTGCTGGCCCTAGGAAACCGACGGGTTTCCTAGCCCCCGAGCCCACGTGCCGATAAACCCGATAGCAACTTCCTTGTTTTCTAAGTGTAATTATTCCTCTGGAGTTAATCCCCTCCTCGAATTTTCTTCCCTTACTATTCCATCACCTTCTTTACTCTCTTCTTCTGTAAAAATTCTCTCCCCCAAAATGCTCTGGAAAAATCCCTCGTTCAACCATTCGATCCCCCTCCTTATACTTCCTTCCCTTTCCTTCTTCCATCGCCTCCTTCATATTTAAAATAATAAGTTTTATTTAGTTCTTTCTTGGGAAGTCCAACCCGTTCCCATTATTTAAGACATTTGTTTGCACGTAAATAGACTTTCTTAATTTGTACAATTCTTCACCCCCAATGAGGTGGTGGGAAATTACTACATGCTTATCCTATGGAATTGAACGAGTTAATTCGAAATCATAACCAACTATCATAAAATTACACCAAATATGTCACGTCCCCGTCCTTCAGACCGGTGAAGAGGACGCGACGAACCCCAAACACGACTGGGCAAACAGCCCCATGAACATAAATCAAAGAAATCAATGCTGGAATTAAAACTTACAAGCATACACAGATGCAGAATGAATCAACATTCAGTGGAAGCAACACACATTCATTTCCAGCCTAAACATGTTCATCATAATTCCATATACAATAGATATACATTGCAGAGATGAATTAGTCAGCAGCACTTATCTGTGGATGAAGAATCTCGTAACCAGCTACGTCGCTGCAACGTTCCACCCAACCATAGGCCAGCTTGCTCATCAATCTCTCAGCAACACTGCCACCCCCGTGCTGGGCATGATTCCTCCAGAATAAGGGTCAATTGCAGGCTTACACATAGCCAAGGGGACACAAGCAGCAACCAGGCACAGCTGGGTTTAACAGGCCTTACCAGATTGGCCAAGCCAGCACATCCCAAGGGGAAAACCACTGCATACCAATAGCAAAACAATCCCTCCACAGCCCTATGAAGAGACAAACAACCGGGAATGATCCCCCAAACGAAAGGTGAGACACAGCTCTAGCCTACAAGGCAACTTAGAGTTGTTTTTGGCCCTACCGTGGCCAAAACAACTTAGCAACAACACCCAACCCAGGGTATATCAGCAGCCACAACACACAATGAAAATAGGGGCAACAACCACAACCCCTAATAGGAAACTCAGCCAATAGCCATGGGAAATTCAGACGCAGATCACAGTAGGAAATGGCTCACCAATTTCTACGTGAGGATTCCAGCCCGTGCATGAGAGGAAACAGCCTCACCTCTGCATGCGAATCAACAGGCCATCCGCGGACGAATAGACCTCTGCGTGAGGAAGAATTGACCGCGGAGAGAACGAACAGCCCATGGAGAGAAGGCGTGATGGGCAGAATGAACAGGCACGTGAGAGAGGGAACCAACCTCTGCGTGAGGAAGATGAACAGGCAGGGAAAGAATGGAGTCATGGGGAAGATGAAGGAATTGCTTGCCTCTTACCCACGTTTCCTTCAGCAATAAATTCCCTCAACCACTCAGCCATAACTCCTCAACCACCAGCTGAAGCATTAAAGAGGTGGACAAGGTTGGATGAGACAACAAGGTGACAAACAACAAAGGTGGTGAAACATGGGTTTTTCCCATAACCAAGGTTTGACATTCCCCACCCCTTATCCTTTGGAACGATGCCCTTTTCATTCAACGTTGCACTGCCGTAGCTGGTTGTGGTTTTATTTTATTTGATGTGCGTGTTTACATGATGCCGAATTATAATGTGCCTTATAGCACAGCATACCATCGACAATTATCCGCATTGCCGAAACATACACAACAAAATCGATGGTGGGGCTTTTGCCTTGAGCTCCTCACCATGATTAATTACAATATATACATATGCAAACGGGGTCAAAACCGGGGACATCACAAAATATTGTTTGTTTAATGTTTTATGTTGAATGGAAAAATAATGGTAATAATAATATTGTAAATTAGTATATGTTATTAATAACTTAATAATAAGTACTTAATAATAAACACAAATAATATACAATAAAATAAAGTAATAATTATTATTATTAATCAATAAATAACTAATTGCGGTATTTAATTGATTGAAATGATAACATCAACATGTTTATGTTTATTGTTAAGTCCCCCCACCCATTGAATTTAATAAATAAGGTACATTTATAGGTTTAAATAAATCACAATTAATTAGTTAACCCATCCAACTATTTAATGTTTTTCAATTAATATTTCATACTAGTGTGCATGTGTGAGGTGTGCATGCATGGCCAATACATGCATAGGCTGCACATGTACTATAGAAAAACCCCTAAATTCTAGCTGATACAAATAATATTTCACGCAACAAGACCAATATACAGATATAATATGATTTATTTTGACATTCAGATTTATTTAACAGTTATGTTCTTATTAATCAATCAATTAATATTGGTAGCTACCATCACTAATCCGGTATCATAAATGTCCAACACTCAACAATAATAACTAATATGTTAAACCATCCTAACCTATGTCTGTGTCCTCCCTATCCTTCCTCTGCTAGTACAAAGTGGATGCCATCTGTACTAACCTTCCCACACAGAACCTGAGAGCGGTAGCGTCGGCTAACTAGTAGACCTAGCCTCTCCTAGCAGGCATCCAACCGTCGTCATCACAACAACTTGGGGAGTGTGTCTCAGCACTGCCCTCCCATGACCTCGGGTATCAAAGTGACATAGGGTGGGAAATGCATCCATCCCTCTCAACATACTGGGTATATATTCCATCAAACCATACTGCGTTGCTATCGCGTTTATTGGTACGTGTCATTGTACCATCACTTGGCAATTAAGGCTCTTCTTCAAGATATGTATTGAGTCATAGTTTGCATCACACACTTGGCTATCACATAGCCCCTATACCCTGTAGGTTAGCACTATGCAAACATGCATTCATAACAATATTAAATCAATAGCTGGTCCATATTATCAACATTATTTCCTTTCATCACATAAAATTACAAAATAAATCACATCATGGATGGGTGCCCATGTACCACATCATACATATCACATCATACCAAGGATTACAATCAACTATATGTTTTTGTTATGAAATAAATGAATCTGATGACGACTACTTCATGATAATCGCATAAGCACAATGGTTTCATATAAATGATAATCATCATAACATCATAATCAAAGCATCTACATAGGCATGTTAATCGTCGTAACATCATGATCAAAGCATAATATAAGCATGATAACATCATAATATCATAATTAGAGCATAATCCTGATAACATCATAACATTAGTAAATAATCACATATAACATGACAAAATATAGTTTATGAAGTATAGTTAAGTTCATAGATAATAAGTAAATACAGTGTAATAAGTCTGAGTGATAAATAAGCCTGAGTCAAAATATGGGGCACTACAAGTTTGTACATCATTTTCTTACTGTGTGTAAATAGTGGTTATGATTCTTAATTGGTAATCGTTGTGGCTCTGGTAAATTCCTGTTGATTCTTTACTTAGATATTTACAGCATTGCTTGGATTTTGAGAGCCATGCCTTTACTTGGAAATGGAACTCTTGCCATTAACTCAGTGATAGTGTAATAGATGAATGAAATGTTGATTTATGTTTTAAATTGTGGATTTTAATTCTTGCCTGTGTATTTATTTTAAAGATTCTGTGACTGTGTGCTTTACCCTACAAATGAATGTCGTTGCTATTTCTTAGTTGACAGGGGTTGTAATTGGTTTATGTTAAGGGTTTACGGGTTTTGTATACAAATGGACATGAGCCATGAAATGGATACAACGTGTAATTTTAACTTGGGATTTTAGTTTCTTTGTAGAGATATATTGAATTGATTTACAGTTTGTGTATTGATTTGGTAACGAAAAGGGGAAATGTTGATAGAGAAAAAGTTTCGGTCTATTTTTACTCTTATGGCATTTGATTTTAATAGTGTGGTCTATGTAGAAGATTAAAGAATTGTTACAACATTTAAATGCTACTAACGAATCCTACATGATTCATTGTTAGCCATGTTTTTAAATGTGTGTTAGGAAATGGAAGTTGTAATCTCATCAGGATTCGGTCCTAGGCCATGCTTGGTTCTAAAAGATATGTATGTGGAATAACTTATTTGGGCATTCATTCCCATAGGATTCGATCCTTTGACCTCATTTCATTTATACGATATATTTTAATGAGTTCTGTGATTTTTTTTTATGGTTGACTTGTCGTGCGGAAATATCTTTATGATATAAGATTTGGATATATGTAATTTATGTTTTTAAGTGTGTAGTTTTATTATTATGAATATGGAAATGATGCTCACATACCTTAGAGTTATTTGATATCTTAACTGTATATTTGATTTATTGTTTACTTATATGGATGACAATGATTCGTTTATAATCTTGATTTTTTTATAATGTACCTACAGACCATTATAGGTCTCAATGTTTTTTAGCTTGGCATTTATTTTGTTTATAAAGTGGAAATATATTGTTTATAAATATGTTTATAATATTTTACTTAGAGCTTAGATTAATGTTATAGGTAGGTAATAGTTGGGTTTATTTGTAAATAACATTATGGATGATAGTTTAGGTCTGTTTCTATTTAACATAAGCCTGCTGAAAATACGAAATATGGAAACAGAGATAATATATATATATACTCTATTTTTATTTGTTTTAGGTCTTAGAAATAAATTTAAATATTGTAAATAAAATGCATAAATGAATTTCGAAAAACAAAACTCTTAAATATTTTAGATAGGAAATCAACTGCAAAAATGGATTTAGAAATAAAATATAAACCCTTAAATTATGAAATAGAAAGTGAATTGCAAATTTGAACTATAAAAAAAATTCCTTACTTACTTGGTTAGGAAATGAATTTTAGAAATGAACTAGACAATGAATCCTTTACCCTAATAGCTAGAAAAAGAAATGCAGAAAATATAGCCAAGTTTATATTAGATAGGTGCTTATATAATCATTCCTAATTCAACCTATTTCAAATAGTAAAAACTTGTGCAATTTACAAGGGAAATATCAAGAACCTCATACCTACAAGATGAAGCTATTTCAATGGATAAAAACCTGCACACTCAATTACCTAGTATCAACAAGTTCACAAACTGATTTGACCTTTGTGTAAATAATCGAATCACTTGGGAACTACCACACTCCACCCAGCCATGACCTAGAACTATTCTTGGTTTTAATTCGAAACCTCCCGAGCTGGTTCCTACATGCAACTAGCTTAGAGCTTCTAAAAGAAGGCTTCCTTAACTAGGCTATCAGTTTTTGAATCAATTCTCCTTTTTTCCTCTTAGGAAAAGATGTTCTCCAAGAATTCTCTTGGGAATAATCATGTAGAATTTGGAATCCAAAAAGATGGAATATCCCCAAGCCTCTCTTTGGCTTGAGTCTTTATAGGCCGAATTTTTAGTCAAAGGGGAAGTTAAATCAAGAATCATTTGATTTCTTGATTTAACTGTTTTATTTAATTTAGTCACTTTTGATATTTAACTTAGGAACTTTTAACTAGTTCCTATTTGGACTATTGTAGGAAATTTTAATATTTAATTATCTTTTAGTAATAATAATAATAGATGGAGCCTTTCTTTATTTCTTATCTATTAATAGTATTAGTGTGCTTACTCTTTATACATGTCATGTATAAAATATATAGTTATATATATTATTTGTTAACATTTGTCTTTAGGTATCATATAACATGATCCCTAAACTTATGACACTTTCTTCATTAAGGCCGTCCGGTAGGTGGTTAGGTATATTAGGATAAGCAAATCTAAACATCCTTGCATGTTGGATTCCCTTGTATAACATGGTATTTCTTTAGTACATGATGAGATAAAAACATTTGAAATTTCATTTAATCACTTATAAACAAGTCAGATTATACCAATGTTTTAATCGAATCATTTTCACTCGACATAGTTAAATATTTTTAGTAACTCCTAGCGCGTATCCAAATCCCATAATAAACACTAAAAAACATGGAGTTACAAACTTAGTGTAATTCCAGAGCTCCTCACTCAACACTAATGCTAGGATATACTTGTAGGATACACCTAGGGATACAATGGCCAAGGATCCAATGTTTTAGATTTTATTCTCAACATCAACTTGGAAGGCTCGAGAGTTTATTCCCAACACTTCCATTTTATCTTTTCATGTGATTCAGAGATTCATGCTCAACACTAAGGTTTTCATAACTCATGTGTTCCATAGATTCTCGCTCAACACAAAAATAAACACACATATGCTCCAGAGCTTCTCGCTCAACACAAACATTTAAATACTCATGTGCTCCAGAGCTCCTCACTCAACACAAAACATCTCATCAATCATGTGCTTCAAGGTCCACACCAAACACATAAAATAGTAAATAAAAAATATGTAATTGTCTTACGCCCAATATATGAAACAAACCATCATGTTCATATGCAGTGGGGTTCTAGACCCAATATACCAAAATAAAACATCGAAGTAAAATCATAATCAATGGGGATTATTCCCATATGTGTTAGGTCAAAATTTGAGATATTACATTAATTAAGTTGTTTTTCTATGGTTTCCTGTATCCTTTTCCTATCAGAGCATCCATCCTATCCTTAAATTCAGGGATGACTCTTACAGAGACAACTACAAGACCACCATAGTTGGAAACACCTTTTCCAAATTATATCCTACAATAATTGATATATATTTTTCCATTTGACTAAAAAAACAAGGATTTAGGTCCACAGGGAAGGCTATTTTTAGCAAAGTCTATCACAGAATAGATCACAGACCGCATATTCAACCTCCAAGCTATTATTAAGGAGGCTAGGTAGATATCCACCAAAATCTACTATTGTTTTGTTGATTTCTGGAAGGCCTTTGAGAAAATACCAAGAATATTCTCTTTAATAGGTTTTGAGAACTTGGAAAACACTCCTTTAGTCTCTGACATCAATAGTTTTGTATCCCTATGCTACTCTAAGAGTTTATCTTCATTAGACTAGTCAATCAATACAGCTTGTTGGTTTGTAGAGGCTCATTATTTTCTGTAGATTATTTACATTTCAATTAGTCATCTAAGAACATAGAATATCAACACTTCTTTCATTTCCCTGTTTATTATGAAGTTCACATCCGAGATAACAATCATTTAAGGGATTCAACGGTTTCACTTTTGGTTCTTTGGATTTCATGGCCAAATACTAGTCTAACAAGAAGGAACTATTCACTCACAATTTCTAGATCAAATAAAAAGTCACATAGTTGATCATGGACAATGGAAGTTGAAAGAACCTAATTTTTAAACAATTAGCTGACTCTCTACAACTTCCTACCACAGCACTTTAAAAAATTTTGATTCTGTCCAATCTGAAACTTCCAAATGAATTTTATGAGGTCCCAAACTTATCACACAGAAATTTAGATTTCAGGATAAACTAAATTATTAATAAATGCACCTACAAACATTTCAAAATTGTCCACTTGGTCTATCCAAGTTGAAGTAGATAAACACCGCAAAATACTTCAACATTAAATCACTGCAAAAAACCTTAGGACATGATCTAATGAAGTATACAGATTAGAAAATTACATTCATTAACAGATGAAACATAACAATACACCTCATATTCAAAGCTTCATCTAATCCATTCCTCAACATCCTTGATTTTCTAATAAATCAGCATACGAAAAATTAAAACAACCATGAAAATTTCTCAAAAGACTTGAAAACCAGTTCTGAAAATCAGATATGCAATCAGATACTCTAGGATAGCAATGGTACAACTATTTGTTATCACAATATGAAGATGGTACAACTCTTTGTCTTGTGATTTCTATATATTCAGATATGTTCCAAAATTTCTATAACTAGTGAGCATCTTCTGATCCAACAATAAAAATAAGAATTTCATAGATTGGATCTTTTCAGCCACCATGAGAAAAGAATATATAAATCATACAAAACTCATTCATTTGTTGACGACATAAATAATGAAAAGCTAATTTTTTTTAAATGAGAGGTTCTATTATTACCTTATGTAACACTTCAACAAGGGATAACATAATATAGTCTTAGAGTTGCTTAACATATGACTCATTACATCCATGTGCTTGTCCTTTATCCATGGCCAATTTTCCAACTCAAAAAAGTTCTACCATGCATGTTTTAACAACAACAGGTGATAAATTTTCTTGACATAGAGAGATGGATCACAAATACCTAACAAATAAGCATCAATGCAGCTGCAACTTTTGGAAAATGCCAACCAGATTCTGATATTTAAACTTAGCAGAAGTTATCTAATAAAAAAAGGACATAAACCATGACAAACCATCTTAAATAGACATACACCATGAAAAACAGAATCCCTTAATTACTTTTTTTTACTTGTGTTAAAGCTAAAAATAATAAGAAGACAATAAAAAACAATAGTAGTAAATATAACTCAAAAGTACAAAGAAAAGAAATAAAATAACCCACTAGGAGAGTTGAAACCTTCCTTATACTCAGCAATAATGTTTTAGATCACATCTCATCTATTAAGAGACAAGACACTACAGTAAGAAAGGACATACTTGAGAGAGAATAAATTCAATTACTGTAGGTTTAGTCAACTATGGTAGCAGTCAAGGTAACCCATTCAACAAGAAAGGAAACCCCAATTACTCGAGTAGAAGATGATGAAGCAACATTCCATAAAATATCAGGTAATGATTCTCTTCCACACACAAACCATATCTTACTTTGTATCCCATACAAATCCTATGGCTTTCTTACATCTTAGCACACTCAAAAAGTGCAGAAAAGATATTAGTCCACTCAAGTCTAAAATGTGACCTCGTAAGTGGGGTTGTGACTTTCTTGGTGCTTCTTGCAATGAACAGTGGCCTTCTTCGGTCTACTTGAACTGAACTGTGAACTTCTTGGGGATGGATAGGCTAAACTATGACCTATATGAGCATGTTTGATCAGGATATGAGTTGTTTTGGGCTTCTAGGAGGTCACAACCATAACAAACATAACAAAAGGGTTAAGGTAGAACACTATGAGGGGGCGCAAGAATAAGGACCAATCAAGAGTCAATAAGAGGGGTCATGACAGAGTGGGAAAAAAAACCTTACACCAACAAGACAAAGGTGTGTCAATCAAGGTTAGATAATAAAGATTTTACCCATAGGACCAAGGTGTACCATCAAGGTGGGGACACAACCCTTTTACCCAGAATACCAAGGTGTCAAACTGTTATATTCTATCTCAAGGTATATAGTCCATAAGTGTTCCATACCATAACAATACGTTTTATCATCACCGTATAAGGAATGTCCATAAAACAATAGTGAGTTTTATCATCACCATTTGGGAGTTCTCATCAACTCTTTCCTATTCTAATTTGTCAAAGCAAAGGCTTCTAAAATTCCCACGATGATGTCAATTAAATTTCCACAATTTTTGTAGCAGAAAAATATCCCGTGAAATTAACATCTAAACAAAAATACCTTCTCCTGTACTTAAAGTCTAGCAAGAAGTTAGAGAGATGAATCCTAAAAACCTAACAAATAAGCATCAATGCAACTGCAAATTTTGGATACTTCCAACCATATTTTGATATTTAAACTTAGCATCAGATATGTAATATGAAAAAATACATAAACCATGACAAACCATTTCAAACAGACAAACCATGACAAACAATGACAAAAAAGTACTAGAAATAAAATAATATCGTTGTAACTAGACAAGATAATTTTAACGCGTAATTTTCATCTCTTTCAACTTTAACACTCCTGAAGGTACACATTCGGGAGTGTAAAATTTGAAAGAGATTAAAAATATGCTTTAAAATTATCTTGTCTAGTTAGAACTAAAAGCATACAAAGACAATAAATAACAAGAGTAGTGAATCTCGCTCAAAGTACAAAGAAAACATATAAGATAACCCAATAGGAGAGTTGAAACCTTACTTATACCTGGCAATAATTTTTTAGATAAGATATTGTCTATTAAGAGACAAGTCACTACATGAACAAAGGACATACATGAGAGAGAGAGAATAAATTAAGCTACTGTAGGTTTATTCAACTATATTAGAAGTCAAGGTAACCTAGTCAACAAGCATGCAATCCCCAATTAATGGAGTGATAGAACAAGAAAAAACAATCCATAAAATATCAGGTAATGATGACATTCCAGACATAAACCAAAGCTCAGTTTGTAGCCCAAAAAAATCCCATGGATTTCTTGAGTAGGATGTGAGTTGTTTTGGGTTGCTAAAAAAAACCATAACCTTGTTTGAGTGGACTATGATCTCTGTTGCACTGTTTGAGTGTTTGGCTCTGCTTGAAATGAACTATAAGGAAACCCCAATTAATGGAGAAGTAGACCTAGAAACAATAGTCCATAAAATATTAGGTAATGATGACATTCAACATAGAAACGAGAGCTCAATTTGTATCCCATACAAAGCCCATGGATTTGTTACAGCTTAGCACACTCAAAAAGTGTAGCGGAGATATTAGTCCACTCAAGTATGAAACCACAAGGGTGTCATTGACGAACCAATACCATATCACGTCCATTCATATTAGGGGATTAATTATTAAAAAAAAAAAATATATATATATATATATATATATATATANATTTTGTTATAAAAAATTGGGGGACAAGCAGTGAAAGCAAGATGTGGAGAAGTAGCGTGAGTGAAGGATCATTGGTGTTTGGTTTCTGAGGCTAACTATAGACTACAAATACTACCTCAGTTGAGACTACCGATAAAATACCTCATTCACTGGAAAGGATTAGAGACTATATGGATGGATAGATGAGGCCTTGGATTATTACATGCTCAATAGATTGAAACCTAGATGGTGATATTGAGGACACCTTTCAAGAAACTTTAGTTGAATTGAAGGTGGGAAGCACCAAATCCAATAGTTTACCCTATTGCATGAAGCAATAGTCCATAAAATATTAGGTAATGATGACATTGTATACACAAAAATGAGCTCATTTTGTAGCTGATACAAATCCCATGGATTTCTTGAGCAAGTTGTGAATTGTTTGGGGCTGCTAGAAGATACCATAACCCTGTTTGAGTGGACTAAGATCTGTGCTGAACTATTTTAGTGTTTGGGTCTGCTTGAAGTGAACTATAAATAAACCCCAATTACTAGAGCAGCAGACCAAGAAACAATAGTCCATAAAATATTAGGTAACGATGACGTTCCACACATAAACCAGAGCTTAGTTTGCATCCCATAAAAATATCATGGATTTGTTTCAACTTAGCAAACTCAAACAGTGCAACAAATATGTTAGTCCACTCAAGTCTGAACCATGACCTCCTAAGTTGGGTTGTGACCTTCTTGGTGCTTCCTCAAATGAACAATGACCTTCTTTGGTATTCTTAAACTGAACTATGACCTTCTTGGGTATGGATGGACTAAACCATGACCGGTTTCAACTTGCTTGAGCAGGCTATGAGTTTTTTGAGGATTGTATAAGGTCACACCCATCAAAAACATAAAACAAGGGTTAAGGTACCACACTATGAGGGGATGCTAGCATAAGGACACGTCAAGGGTCAACATAAGATCAAGAGTCAATAAGAGGGGTCATGAAAAAGTGGGAAAGCAACCCCTACACCAACAAGACCAAGGTGTGTAAATAAATGTGGGAGAATAACCCATTTAGCTATAGGAAAAAGGTGTACCATCAAGGTGGAGAAACAACCCTTTTACCTTGAATACGATGGTGTCAAAATTTCATATTCTCTCTCAAGGTATATGGTACGTAAGTGTTCCATAACACAAAAATATGTTTTATCATCACTGCATAAGGAAGGTCCATACAAAAACAATGAGTTTTATAAAAATATATTTCCACGCCCTATCCATCTTTCAAATCAATAATGGTCACAATTTCCTAATGAATTAATATGCACTCCACACAAACATGACGCAATTTATCAACTTTTTTGTTAACTGTTGAACTATCACCATCAACATTGTTATTCCCTTGATATACAATGTCATTTGAATATACACACCCATTTTCCCTTACCTTCATAGCATCCCACCGAAAGGTGTTAGTGTTTTCGAGGAATATTTCAACTAGTGATGATACTACTTGTTTCTTTAGCCTGTATGGTACAAGTCTAGAACAAAAAGACATAGCAGCATATCATTTCCATAGATAACTGATCCACTTGAATTAACTACTCACCTTGTTGGGACACATAAATGTCACTTTTTCATCCACTTTATCTTCCGCTATTCCTTACATTTCATCATCCCATTAACCTTTTATCATACCATTTCCATAGATATATGTGGGTTTCACCTTATTATTTCCACTTTATTTATTTCTAGTATTGTAAGTGAATTTATGATTAAATATTAGAAAATTAACATGTTTTTCACTAATATCTCAAAGTATGGATGAGCTTTGTAATGTGTAGGAATATGTGAAGGATTAATTCGAAGAAAAGACTTCACATATATCTCCTCCACCATTTCAAGGAGATAGTTATGCAAAGAATATTCCAAGGAGAAGATCATGGAGATTTGGTTGAGAGACATGTGGAGAATTTGTGAAAGATACGTGGAGGATCTGAAGGGATCATATCTTGTAATAATAGGAAAGTAGTTGAGTGGTTGAGTGAATAGTGGATCTCTCATTATGAGATGGTTATCTTCTTTTCAAAGAAGTTTATATATAAAAGAGAGTGCTCTCTCTTCATTTGTTATGGGATATTATCTTAGAATATTT
Source organism: Pseudotsuga menziesii (assembly GCA_001517045.1). NCBI lineage: Eukaryota > Viridiplantae > Streptophyta > Pinopsida > Pinales > Pinaceae > Pseudotsuga > Pseudotsuga menziesii. The sequence continues at coordinate 32,547 of LPNX010287404.1, forward strand.
TAGATCTTATATTATCTTAAATAATAGTAGATTGTAGAAGTTAGTCATGACTTTGTAATATGGAGAAGGGAATTCTTAGATTTTGTTCATAATCTTATGTTTGATGCTTTCATGATTTGTCATTGATTCTTGTGATGTAAATTAAGATTGTTTGATTGTTAATGTGAGCTCACATGTGTTGTCTTGCTTCTCTTCATATGTTTTCTTTCTTTTATGAAATTTACTTTTAGCTGTGTGTTTCATCTTTTAGCATTAGATTAGCAATTGCTTGTTTCAGTTTAAGGGGGCTTAGATTAAATTAGTCTTAGTTTCACAGGGGGTTAGATTAGCTTAATTTCACTTCAGTCTTGCATATACTTTGCAGGTGCTTTGTAAGACTACGAAACTCGGATTGAAAAATTAAATGGCTTGGCAATTACTACAACGAAATTAAAATGACATTAATTTGGCCCAACATTTTGGCGTCGTTTCCGGGGATTGGACCCGGTTGCAAAATAAACTATTTTTATCACAGCGTAGCGAGTTTCTTATGTGTCGCATCCGGTTGTTGCAATCGTTGTCGTAGCTCGCTGTTGCAGTCGGTTGTTGTAGTCGCTGTTGTAGTTGGTTGTTGCAGTCGTTGTTGTAACTAGGTGTTGCATCCATTGTCGTAGCTAGCTGTTGCAGCTAGTTGTTGCAGTTGCTGTCACAGCTGGCTATTGCAGCTCGCTATCACATTTATTAAAAAATTTAAATTCTAAATGTTGAATGCCCAGGAACGCAGATCAGATAAATTCAATTTTAAGTGTTTTTGTCATTTTTATTTTGTGTGTTGTAAAAATAAAATAAAATAAAATCGAAAAATTGCAGATGGACCTCAACACTTCCTGAAAACATCTTTCGAATAATAATTTTTGTTTCTTTGATGCTAAAATTGTTTTCTTTAGTCACTTCAAGCAGTAATCAATGACGAACCATGAGCGCAATAGAAATAGGTATAACACATTTTATTTCTTCCTGACATTTCCTTTACAACTTATGTACTTCTTTTTGCATGATATGTTTTCTTTTACGAACTTCTCTCAATTTTTATGCTAGGTTGCATGAGGATATGCAACCAGATTAGTTGGGGAGGGAGAAATATATTCAATACATATTCACTAATAAGTTTTAATGCAGTATTTTGTACTAAAGTTGTTTTTTTTTAGGTTTTAGAGACGGTTGCATTTTGCTGCTGAAGTGATTTTTCAAAGAAACACAAATTTTTTGAGAAAAATGATTTGAAAGATAGCCTAAAGGAGCTGTTACTCATGATGTTTTCTCATAAACATCATAACGTTGGTTGTTACATAGAAACTATCCATAAACTTACGTCATGATTGTTTATCCATGTTTTTCCTTCAGAGCACCTTCATCATCCATGTATTGAAGTCCACTTTCCATCACTTTATCTGTCATGACTTCACACATACATATCTTTCTGAGTTGCATACATCCCTTTATATTTTTTAGTTCATCTTTCCCTCTTTTTCCTTTCTAGTTTGCCTTCTGAAAAAATCCATCTCCCTTTCCATGACTACACGGCCTTGCCATATCCACTACTTGACTGTGAGATCTTTTCACTTATAGTCCTACCAATATTTTTATACCAACTCATGTTGACTGATGTGGGATTCCTTAAGGCCAACCTTTCAACAAGTATTGCCCCATCAACCTCAGCAACTCATCTGGGATATAGAATAGAGTTCATTTTGAGTACCTGGAGGCTTGCATGCCTTAATGGCAAGTTCTCTCGTTGGAAATCATGGGAATTTATCAATGTCCCTTGATCATCATATCTTGCAAGTGGCTCAACATCAACACATATATTTGTACTTCACAAGATGTACTTGGGTACCCTAGCACTCATTGACATCAATGGTGAGTTTCCTTGCATTGGTTAACGAAATTTATCAATGGCTGGTAATCCAATTATTTCTCCTCGTGCTCGACCTCAACACCTTTATTCGCATGACTATAATTGTACCATCATGTTTTGTAGTAGGTGAATACTATACATTATTTCTCATGACTCCATCAGCAGTTCCAGAAACATGAGTTTAGATCTATGAGTATACCATAGTTCCACTTTCTACCTTCCACATTTTCCATTATTTATCCGCATCAGTTCAGATTCCTCCACTTCACATTACAACAATTCCAGCCGTCATAGCTACAGCAACATTTACAGTTACATTTTTATCCTGCAGCTATGACATATTTTCCATTATTTATCAGTAGTAGTTCAGATTCCTCGACTTCACATTACAGGAGTTTCAGTAGTTACAGCTGTAGCATCATTTACAATTACATTTTTATTTTGCATCTGTGACATATTTTCCATGATTTAGTAGCAACAGTTCTGATTCCTTCACTTCCGATGATCCAGTAGTTACAACTGCAGTAGCAGTGACACATCCCACGATCCAGTGGCATCAGCTACATTCCTGTTGCATCGTTCATCTACTTTTTGGATAAGTGGGGGTATGTTGTTTTCAAAACTTTAATCATGCAATTCCTTACATGCTAGAAATGAATAATTTGGAAAATTCCCTTGCCATGCTCGATTTCTTTCATAGCCCATGCTAGGTTGCATGAGGACATGCAACCACATCAGTTGGGGAAGGGAAACTATATTCAATACATACTTACTACTATTATTCCATTCTTTTCACCACCGTCACCCATTTTTCATCTCATTTACCATTCACGAGCATTTCTTTTCCAACAAATCCTCTATTGCACTTTGCTTCATACACATTGATATACATATTGGCATGATTCATAAAAATAAAGAAAATACTTTCTTATGCATGATGATGCTTTCTATGCACATTAAAAGCTTATCATTTTCAATGTGTATGGTTAAATTATTATGCAGCTAGAAAACAGATGATGAAATGAATGTTGTTAACACAAGAACCAACATTCTTTACATTCATGGTTGTCATGGAAGAACCAACCATAAGGAAAATGTCAGTTGTTACTCATGCATTTCACATCATGAAATGAATTTTGTTAACACGAGAACCAACATTCTTTATATTCATGGTTGTCATAGAAGAACCAACCATAAGGAAAATGTCAGCTCATGCATTTCACATCATGAAATGATTGTTGTTAACACAAGAACCAACATTCTTTATATTCATGGTTGTCACACAAGAACCAACCATAAGGAAATGCCAGTTGTTACTCATGTATTTCACACCCTAGAAATATTCATTGTTAAAAGGACATCATCAATCAAAGCCAAAGTTTAGATGCCAAAAGTTCTTGAGAAGATACATACATGGTTACATACGGACATGCAACAAGTTCAATTGGGGAGTTTGTTGAGACGCAGAAATGTCACTTTTTCATCCACTTTATCTTCTGCTATTCCTTACATTTCATCATCCCATTAACCTTTTATCATACCATTTCCATACATATATGTGGGTTTCACCTTATTATTTCCACTTTATTTATTTTTAGTATTATAAGTGAATTTATGATTAAATATTAGAAAATTAACATGTTTTTCACTAATATCTCAAAGTATGGATGGGATTTGTAATGTGTAGGAATATGTGAAGGATTAATTCAAAGAAAAGACTTCATGTATATCTCCTCGACCATTTCAAGGAGATAGTTATGCAAAAAATATTCCAAGGAGAAGATCATGGAGATTTGGTTGAGAGACCTGTGGAGAATTTGTGAAAGATATGTGGAGGATCTGAAGGGATCATATCTTATAATAATAGGAAAGCAATTGAGTGGTTGAGTGAATAATGGATCTATCATTATGAGATGGTTATCTTCTTCTCAAAGAAGTTTATTTATAAAAGAGAGTGCTCTCTCTTCATTTGTTATGGTATATTATCTTAGAATATTTTAGATCTTAGATTATCTTAGAAAATAGTAGATTGTAGAAGTTAGTCTTGACTTTGCAAAATGGAGAAGTGAATCCTTAGATTTTGTTCATAATATTATGTTTGATGCTTTCATGATTTTTCATTGATTCTGGTGATGTAAATTAAGATTGCTTGATTGTTAATGTGAGCTCACATGTGTTGTCTTGCTACTCTTCATATGTTGTCTTTCTTTTATGCAATTTACTTTCAGCCGTGTGTTTCATCTTCCAGCATTAGATTAGCAATTGCTTGTTTCAGTTTAAGGGGGGTTATATTAGATTAGTCTTAGTTTCACGGGGGGTTAGATTAGCTTAATTTCACTTCAGTCTTGCATATACTTTGCAGGTGCTTCGTAAGACTACAAACCTCAGATTGACAAATTAAATGGCTGGCAAATTACTACAATGAAATTAAAACCACATTAATTTGGCCCAACACTCCTACCATTGATCTGGAGTTTTTTCTTTGTTCCATCAATCTCTAGAGGGTGTATTGCAGCTACAAAGAAACACTAGAAACAAGACAAGGATGAGAGCAACAAGATAAATAAAAAATCTATGTTATTGATGAAGGAATCTAATAATAAATGATTAATATTCACATAAATCATATATGGGAAAGAGAAACACTTTTGTAATAAAATATCAAAAGAGAAATCTACAACCAAAGCCTTGATTTCAATAGATTTGTGTCCAGGAGGTATTTTAGACACTCACACAACTCTCAACTCTTACAAACTCTTACTCACACTATGCTCTGAAATTTTCCTCAATACGAGACTTCAATCAAACATCATAAGGATTCTCTACTTGGTCTCCCCTCACATGATCTATGAATCTTTATTTTATAGGCCAAGGGAGGCTCAAATGAGTTGACATATTTTGGGAAGAGAATAGGGAATGTTCCCTATGGGATAGGAGGTTGAGTTACATCTCTCCAAACAAGATATAATCATCCTCCATGAGATTGTTTGCTTGGAATATTCTCATAACTTCTATTTTTTTCCTTTTTTAGCTTATTAAAGGTCCTTGCAATGATGGTTTGTGCATCAATGCACCCTCTGATGAAGAAAAGGGTGTCACTGGAACCTATTGTGAATGAGAAAGGTGTTCCAGACCTTCTTGGTGCTTTGTTATGGAAGGAAAGGTGCACCATCTAGACTAAGAGTGGGAAAAAGTATCCAAAAGAGTTTTTGGACAGGGATTTTGAGGGATTGAAGCATTGGTGTATATTTTAGGTGCAACAGAATGCCCCCAAAAGTATGAAACTAGATATATGTGATAGCTAAAATACCTTGCTATATTTCAATTTGGGATCAGCGGCAAAAGAGAGATGAACTTACATTCAATGTGAGATCAGTGACCAACTATCAGACTCAATCATGGCTGCAGACCAATACACTGCAGATCCATGGTGATGACTTGTCATGGATACCAAGAATAAACTATATATCCAGGATCAATAAAACTTAATATGGAACATGGCGATGAAACATACAAAGAAGATCCATGTAACTCGAACTTAACACTGGACACAACCACCAAAAATACAATGTGAATCCATGTCATGACTTCAAATAATATTCCATCACAACTTGATAATAGGAACACATTCAGGTGAATACCTAACTACTCAGGTTCTTCATTCCAATCCCAAATGATAGGATTCTAACCATGCAGATATATTTCCTGATGTCGAATATGGTAGAAACCACTTGATTACTAGTCATTAATGTATACCGTTAACAAGTGCGAGGGATATCACCATTGATGTCGATGATTCCCAAGGTATCTCATTACATTCTCCTAAGTGTGAATAAAGGAATTGAAGTCGAACACTCTGTAGAATCTTTGAATTAAAGGTCATTGATGAAAACCTATTGTCAAAAGTGAGTAAGCCTGCCATTGAGGATTACAGGATTCAATGTACTTGAATTGGTTTCTAAGTCCAATCCCTAGAAGATGAGTTGAATTATACATGAATAGACTCGTTAAAAGAGGGCGATGATGTTTCCCCCATCATCAAAATGAAACATGAAAGAAGCATACGAATGACTCAGATATGATCGAATTGAAATAAGGTAAGGTAACTGAAGAGGTTTATTGCATAGGAGGTCCCCTTTGAACATTGAATGACATTACAAATTACTTGGAAGAATTGACTCAAAGACGAAGATACTATATGTAATGTAAGGACATGACAGTGCATTCTTTGAATTGAATCAAAGGAGTTAAACGACTCATGAAAGTGGATCGACTCGAGGACAAGCTGAATACCCAAATGTTTTAAAATTAAAATGCAGACAGGTGACATGTTCAAAGGGTGGACTATGAGATGTCATTAATACAAATGAAATACCCAAATTTCCCATTTCCCTTAATTTCCACATCGCGAAGGATGAGCTCTTCTTTTCTTTTTAATGAGTTCAAAGAGGGTAACAAACATGCATTATATCTCATCAGGTGATGAGCCATTCTCATACATTTTATGAACCTAAGAAAGGAGGAGTTCATTCCTAGAAACTTTTCTTCATCGTTTGATTTTATGAGTATGATGAAAGATGAACTCAGTAGTTGTTTCATGTTTAGAGAGTCCGAAATGACTAAAAAGACTCCAGGGTTGTAATGTCCCCAACATTCAAAAAAAAAATTGTAGGCTAGTTAAATACTACATGTTCTGGACAATAATTCATCTTTTTTGGAATATGTCGGTAATTGTTTACTAAGTCAAAGTGTCATAAGCTGTCATTACCTTTGTATGTGTTTTCCTATGTAATGCTGATTTGATTATTCACTATGTTTATATTACTCGAATTAGTTTAAATGATTACTCTGCTAGTGTTTATTATTGATCATACGTGTGCATATTCTTGTTCAATTGTACCTTACTTCTTGGTTATCTGTTTTCTTTATTGTTTATAGGTATATTTATCGAAGGTTCTGACTTTCCTTTAACTATCAACGGGTAGAGTGGAGATATTTGTATCCCTTATGGGACCACTTGGAGAGGTAAATCATTCTACCTGTTGTTATGGGGTTTAATTTGTTCATGTTTTAACTAATGCAAACTTTTCCTTTTTGTGCACATTCTTTCGATGGCGTAATATATCTAGGACAACTAAATGTCACATACTACGACATACTTTCTATGCTACACTATCCTACGCCTATCAAAGACAAAAGAACTAAAGTCCTTGCCTAATTATTCCTACTACTATTGTTTACACAAAGTTGGGATTGTAAGACATGAATTTTTATTTTTGACATTTATTATTGTGGATTGAGATTATGATAATTTTTATCCCTTTGCTATGTATTTATAACATGTAAATAACAAAGTGTAAATCCTGGGGTTATAGGTTTAATTCATAATACTTAACAAACATTATATTAATTTTTGGATATAATATGGTTTATGTGGTAAACCCTTCATGACATATTCCATATGCCATGAAAATATGGCTTATCTATGCCAACAAGGGTTTTGATGGAGGTTTAATGAAAAATTGCAAACGTTGGGGTTTGGAGTATATGGATGTGGGTAGAAATCACATCAATGGTGGGAGATATGGTGGTGCATTTATGGCTCTTTGGGATGGGGAAAAAAGATCCCTATGCTCTGGACCGTCATTGTTTGGAAATCCTTTTGTTCTGTTGCTGGTTTTCTACATGGTTTTGGATCTCAGGTTTTACCACTACATGGAGTAATAAGCTCACTATGCGCTAGAAAGGTATGCTCTTTGTTTTGTTTTGTAGCATTGTATTATTATTTTCTTTGGGTTGAGGATTTAGCATACTTCTAATGGTTCTCTATTTGGATTTGTAGGTGACAGGGTGGCTTCCATTCATGGCTCGTTGGTGTTTAACAGGACTGTCTATGATACCCATCCATGGGTAAGTCCTGCGATAGCATAGGCCTTTTTAACTTTGCATGTAATGATTAATATATTGTTGAGCTTTGTGTTGAAATGGTTAATGCTGTGAATGTTTGGTCAAGGGTTCGACTGTATTAGTCTTTTGCGATAATGGGCATCCAGGGATACGTATGTACATATTATTTTGATGATGGTTTAAGTGTGGAGGATTTGATCCATCTTTGTAGAGACAAAGAGTCAGATTTGTAATTGTTTTTGGGTTTGTTTCTTAATAGTGTGGGTGGATAATTTAATCAAGAGATCTGTGTTTTTCTTTCACATGAAGTGTTAAACTATGGCAGTGCTATTTCTTGCAATGGAACCCTATCGAATCGCGACTATGTGCATTTTAGTTGTAAATATTTATAACTCTAAAATATATGGTTTATTTAATGTGCTTGGGGTTTATTAATGCTATGGTCCTTATCTTGGCATACTTCTGTATAATTTGTAAATGACATGGTTGTAACAATGTAGACACTAGGGTTTAAATGAATTCTTTTGGAATTTAAAATGGTTTGGTTTTTTTTTTAATGTTTATTATGAGGGGGGTTTACCTCTCATCCTTGAGCCTTGATATGGAAACACAACATGTAAATTCTATTGTTTTATTTAATGTAGAGTTGTGACAGAGTAGCGATTTCGATTATGGTTTAAGGATGGGGTTTATAGTGAAGTTTTGATAGCTACGATTCAACCCTCATGCGAACACATAGTCTATGTATAGTTTGATGGATGTTACTATGTGTATTTAGTTATGTTAGTGTAGTTTATATTTGATGTTTTAGAATCGATCCCTACATGAGTCGATTCCTGGTTAAATGTTTGTTTTTTATTTCGTTTGTAAATAAGGCGAGCCTACTAGATTCGATCTTGGTTTTCTAACACGTTGGTTGGTGTTTTAATATAGCGTTTGTGGTTTTATTTTGGCAGAGATTCCAATAGGATTTTATCCTCTCTCCTTTAAATGAATGTGTTGTTTAATAGTTGGTTTGTATTATGTATAAAATTGGCTCTTAGTTTTGATAATAAATAGTAAATATATTTTATTTAATAGTTAGGCCTATGGCCATACATTAACATGTATCGATGGCTGGCATGTTATGCAGATAATTTTATAATGGAAACTACTATTTGGGGTTTGTTTCAGAATTATCTTCGTTATGTTTCTTTGTAGGTTTAGGGTTTAATTATGTTAATTCTATTTATCTTATTTATGCTATAATGGTTTAAGTTTGAGTATTGAAATGGTATTTAAATTTATTTTTTATGCACAGTTATGTATAATATTTTTGATAGGTGAAATAATAAGCGTGTTGGGAATATGTAATATGGTAGTAGTGGAAGTTGTATAGTTGGATTTTAATTAGTTCTTTGGTTGATAGTTTATTAGTTAATTTTAATGTGGTTTATATACATATGAACTATGTTTTTACTATTGTATTTAGGTTGAATAATAACTAGGAAATATAGCTAACTTAATTAATCTAGACTCTGGTAAATAAAACATGCCCCTTATAGAAGACAAAATTAATCATGTAAATATTCAAAGGATAATGCAGAATTAATAGAGACCATATTCTCTTATGGTTTTGAAAAATAATAAAAATATAGGTTACAGTCTAACATTACATAATATGAATAAGATATTTATTTCCTTGACTAGAAAATCATATGTAAGGAAACAGAATAACCTATCTAGAGCTGATAGATACTATCTATCCTTCCAAAAATTAAATTGCTTCATTTAACAAGAAAACTTGTGTAAACTATGAGGAAGATCAAGAAACCTCATACCTACAATTTAAAGCTATTTTAATGGCTGGAAACTCTTCACACTCAAACACAAAACATTAACAAGGACATAGACAGTTTTGACCTATATTCAGATAACCGAATAACTTGGGAACTACCACGTTCCACCCAACCATGCCCTAGAATTGTTCCTGGTTTAAATTCGGATCCCCCCGAGTTGGTTCAAGCATGCAAGTAGATTAGAGATCCTAAGGTAAGGCTTCCCTATCTAGGATAACATGTTATGTATCAGTTTTCTTTTCCTCTTGGGAAAAATGCTCTCCAATAACTCTCTTGAGAATAATCAAGTAGAAATGATGGAAAATAATCCAAATATCGCCAAGCCTCTTTTTGGCTTGGGGCTTTATAGAGAGAATTTTTTGGAAAATGCAAATTTAAATAAAGAATCATTTGTTTTCTTGAAATAACCCTTTTTACTTAATTTAGGTAAATTTAATATTTAATTAAATTTAACTTAGGAACTTTTCACTAGTTCCTACTTTGAATATTTTGGATATTTAATATTTAATTAATAATAATAATAATAACATATGGATCCTTTCATTATTATTCATAGTTACTAGTATTATTACTGGTACTTACTATTATATATATATTTTCTAACATTTTTACTTCATGTATCATATAGCATGATTGCTAATCACATGACACTTGTCTTTTTAGCTTATAGTCGCTTATTTATATTAATTCTTGCACATGACCTAGGAACTAAGATTCAATCTCATGAAAGAATAATTAACAAATACTCATGAATTGGAAATAATCAGAACCAGAATTGGCTTCCTCTCTGTATATTTAATAAACAATAAAGGGTTACAATTCCAATGCTGAGCAATGGCTTAACTCCATGAATAATTCGAATACCTAAGGAGACAATTCGAATTCAATGAGTGAGTCTAGCTTAACTGACTCTCAACCATACAATCTCACTCAGTTAACCACTTGACAAAAACCCTAATTGACTCACCAAACCCTAACTGAAGTCGGAGTGCAATAAATGACTGAATCTCAACTGAAGGAGATCAAACACATGTCATAGAAATCCAACCATCAAGTGCTAGTGCTCCATGACTCCAATGAACCCCGATGAGGTTAACTGAAGCTGAAATGAGCATCGGAATTTGGTGGAGGTGCCTTGTTGACTCCAGATCATTAAATAATAATAAATAATCATAAAATAATCATAAAATAATATATTTAATGACTGGAGGTGCCTTAACTGATTGTAACTGACTGGTTGAACTGTTTGTAACCACCAGTTAGTAGTTAGGTGCATTAATGTCACACAGATCACCCTCGGAGTGCTCCAGTTAGCCTCCTTGACTATAGGAGAAGTCTAAGTTAGCCTCCTTGACTGTAGGTAGGTGTGGGTGTGACTGGATGATGGCAATTAATGCTTCACTGATGTCAATTAAACTTAGGATAGTGGTTTAACTAGGTCAATTTGACCAAAAGAGTGTGTATGATGGTAAATGTCTCCAACATCCCCCCTTAAGCTATACCTAGGAAGAGTTAGAAAACATATATTCATAAAAATGCTAGGGCCTTGGAAACTAAGGCCATAGGTCACCCTATACAATGCTAAAACTGAAACAATGCTCAAAACAAACTAAGTGAGGAAAAGAGGGAAAACACAGTGGGAAAACCCCCCCCTCAAGCTGAACACTGAAAGTAGTCTGGATCACCCTGATGAACTCACCCCCAACAGTGAACAGAGGTAAGTGAAATTCTTTTCTAAAAATCTCTTGGTGAAGATGTCTGCAATATGCTCATCAGTCGGGTAGTATTATAGAATGATGGTCCTGTCATGCACTAGCTCCCTGATGTAGTGCATGTGAATCTCTACATGTTTGGTCCTCTGCCTAGTAACTGGATCCGTGGATATATTAATAGCACTCTGGTTGTCACAAAATAGGACAGTGGACAAAGTACTACCAAGATCAAACTCTGAAATAATGCCTTGCAACCAAACTGCTTGGATGCAAGCATTCACCGCTCCTCGATACTCGGCCTCTGCTGAAGATAGTGCTATGGAATCCTGCTTTTTTCTTGACCAGAAAATAGGGCCACCACCAAACATGAATACATATCCATAAGTTGACTTGCAATCAATAGAATCACCTGCCCAATCGGAATCTGTGTATCCAACCAGCTCTAGCTCGGAGTCTGCAGCATAGTGAATGCTGTAGGTCCTGGTTCCCTGAATGTACTGGAGGATCCTTTTGGCTGCCTTCCAATGAATATCATGAGGCTACTGCATGTATCTCGATACAGCATTCATGGCATAACAAATATCAGGCCTAGAATGTTTCAAGTACAACAAGCTACCAATCAGCTGTCGATAGATAGTGCAGTCCATGGGAGGTGTGCTTTTTCCTTCTTCAAGGCTGATCCCTGAAAGGAAAGGGAACGGTGCAGGCCTACATTCAGCCATGTTAAACTTGACTAACAGGTTTGAAATTTATGTTGACTGAGTGACCATAATCCCATCATAATTTTTCTTTATTTCAAGCCCCAAAAATTGTTTTAGAAGCCCCAAATCACTCATTTCAAAGGCATTGTGGAGAGCAGTTTTGATGGCTGAAATGGAGGCAATTGTGATACTTGTGATCAGTAAGTCATAAACATATAAAAAAATTATAATTAGATGACCATCATGCTTCTGTAAATACACATTTGGATCTGATCTACATCTCTGAAATTTTTGCGAGAGAAGGAAGGCATCCATCTTGGAATACCACTCTCTTGGGGCCTGTTTTAACCCATATAATGACTTCTTTAGCTTGCAAACCAAAGATGTATCAGTGATGTATCCCTCAGGATGCTTCATGTATATGTCCTCATGAATATCTCCATGAATAAAGGATGACTTAACATCCATGTGATGCACCTCCCAGTACTTGGATGCGGAAATAGCCAAAACAAGGCGGATGGAGTCCATTTTTGCAACCGGTGCAAAGGTCTCATGGTAGTCCACTCCTTGGAACTGAGAGAAACCTTTTGCTACCAGCCTTGCCTTATATTTTCAGGTGCTTCCATCAGTATTAACCTTTTTCTGAAACACCCACTTGCATTGAACCAATTTCCTTCCCGGAGGAAGAGAAACTAGCTCCCAAGTAGTGTTTTTCTGAAGAGAATTCATCTCTTCATCCATGGCAACTTCCCATCTCGGATCCTTCCAAGCATGGTAGTAGGTTTTTGGATGTGAAATAATCATAAAATAGCAAGTTTTGGACAGAAAATTATCAGAACAAGAGAGTGCAATACCTTCTCTTTGGAAATCAAACCGGGTTCTCCTTGGATCATCCGGATTTCCAATGTTGTCTCCTGCGGAGGAGAGTGTCTTTTGGGCCCATGTAGGAAGATGATTTTGCACTTTAGGTTCTTATTAAGTATCTGATGATTGTTGCACACTAATATCATAAATCATAGGATCCAAATTAGGGTCATCACCCCCAATTTCATCATCCATATATTCAGTGGAATAGGAAGGAAGTTCAGCAGTTTTCTCCTTCACTAGTTCCACCTCCTGAAGAGGCTCATCGAACTTGAAACTTATATTGATGATGATCTGTTTGGTATTGATATCCAGCAGCTTGAATCCTTTATATTCATTAGGATACCCAATAAACATACATTCTATGCTCTGCGGTTGCAAAGCCCTTCTTTTATCAAGCGGAAGCAGGGCCCATGCAGTGGACCCAAACACCCGTAGGTTCGACACATATGGCTTGTGTCTGAAGTATGCTTTGAAAGGACTATTTACTTTCACTGATGAATGCAGAATCCTATTCTAAATGTATGCTGCAGCATGCATGACTTCAGCCCACAAATTTGCAGCAAGCTTCTTTGACTCCAACATAAAGGTGGTCATCTCTTTGAGAGACGGGTTCTTCCTTTCCGCTACTCCGTTCTGCTGGGGAGTGTAGGGAATTGAATGTTGGACCTGAATACCACTTTGGGAGAAAATGTATAGAAAATCATTACTGACATGCTCCCATCCATTATAAGATCTCAAGATATTGATCTTAAGCCCAGAGGCATTTTCGATCAAGGCCTTCAATTCAGAAAATTTTTCACATACCTCTGATTTCTTTTTGAGAAAGAAAACCCGTGTATACCTTGAAAAATAATCAACAAAGGTAAGGAGGTACCTTGATCCATTCATGGATGTGACAGGCATTGGACCATTGATATCAGAATGTATCAGCCCCAATATGCTTGTAGCTCGGTTTGCCTTCCCGCGATATATTTGTGCTGAGGGTGTTTTCCAATCACACAGCCCTTGCAAACTCCCGTGGTTTCCTTGATGACCGGGAGGTCTTCAACCATGGAGTTTTTCTGTAATTGCTGAAAATATTTGAAATTAAGATGGCCAAACATCTCATGCCACAGCCTACTAACCTCATTTCCATGAGTTAGCAGAGCGGTGGGCTTTGCATCCGCAACAAAGTGAGAGAACTCATAGGCTTTTGCATGATGATTTGCATGGCCTTTTGTAATGAGTTTCCCGGATGCAATTTCTGTTATCTCAACATCATTTGGGATGAAAGAGACTCTCTTACGAATTCCTGTATGTGTCATCTGATAGGCACTAAGGAGATTTGCTGCTAGAGATGGTACATACAAAACATTATAAAAAAAACCATTTTCTAGATCTACAGTACCTTGTCCTTCGGAAATGATGGTGGAGTCATCTCCCATGTGTATGGGGATGGATTTTCCCGTCTCCAAGGATGAAAAGGAGTCTTTTTCAGCCATCATGTGATTCAAAGCTCCACTATCAATCAACAGTGATTTGGACTTCGAAGTGCTTGCGATGAGGGCATGACCTTTCTCATGATATGGTTCCCGATCTTGGTGATCTCTCCTCCGAAATCTCTCCAGAAGATTGATGTGATTCCTCTCAAGGAGAGAGGTTGCTTCATCAATATTTTTCTTCATGCAGGAATGTTCAGGGTGAAAACCCTTCCTGCAGTAAGACCACCTGATCTTCCTTGAGCTGAAAGATTCATCATGCTGCTGATTTTCAACTCTAGGATTGGGAGCATCAAATTTAGTTTTCTGATTTTTCTGCTGCTTTGCTTTACCCTTCACATATTTGGGACCCGAGACATGGAGGGCTTGATCACAGGAAGATCGAATGATCCCCATCTGGACAAGCTTTTCATGTTCACTAGTTAGGGACTCAATGAAGGCATTGAGTGTAGGCATCTTCCATCCGGGGGTTGTGAGATTCCCCACATGAAATGTAGAAACAAAAACTGAATAATCATCCCCGAGTTTGGAGAGGATGGATAGGATGAGCTGATCCTCCTCCTTCTCCACTTTTCATTGCTTCAAGAGAAAAATAGTATGCTTGAACTTTGTAAAGAAATCATTCAGAGTCTCAAAATTGGAAGGTTGGAGAGACATGAGTTCATTTTTGAGTTGGTAAACTCTCAAGTCATCATGATTTCCATACAGAGATTCCAATTTGTCCCATATTTATTTCGGTGTCTTCAGATCCGTAATATGGAAGAGAAGGTCATCAGAAATAGAGAGGCATAAGAAACCGAAGGCTTCATCCTTCTTGTTCAAGAATCTTGATTTTTCTATGGCAGATCCAGGCTCAACTTCAGTGTCCATGGCGACTCTATAGAATCCTTTGGAGCACAACTGATGTTCCATTTTATTTTTCCATGTGTGGAAATTGTATGGAGTCAACAGAGCTACTGAGGAGGCCATCTGGATATGCTGTATCGAATGCTTCACCTGTAGAAACCTGAAAATCAAAACAAAAAAGGCAAAATAAGGTCGGACAGCCTGCACATTCTAGGTTTTCATCACACCCAGCATAGTAAATCAAGAAAGATTGATAAACAAGTTCTTTACTTGGGGTATTAAGCGGTAAGCCTTGGCTTCTCGTGCAGTGCTGGAATTTTGAGCTATTGCTCACTTCTCATGGAGAAATCTGTCAAAAATATTGTTTTTGAGAGATTGTTCTTCGTCTCGCCGTAAGATCTGATACCATATTAATTCTTGCACATGATCTAGGAATTAAGAATCAATCTCATGAAAGAATAATTAACAAATAATCATGAATTAGAAATAATCGGAACCAAAATTGGTTTCCTCTCTTTATATTTAAAAAACAATAAAGGGTTACAATTCCAATGCTGAGCAATGGCTTAAATCCATGAATAATTCGAATACCTAAGGAGACAATTCAAATTCAGTGGGTGAGTCTAGCTTAACTGACTCTCAACCATACAATCTCACTCAGTTAACCACTTGACCAAAACCCTAATTGACTCACAAAACCCTAACTGAAGTTGGAGTGCAATAAATGACTGAATCTCAACTGAAGGAGATCAAACACATGTCATAGCAATCCAACCATCAAGTGCTAGTGCTCCATGACTCCAATTAACCCCGATGAGGTTAACTGAAGCTGAACTGACCATCAGATGTTGGTGGAGGCACCTTGTTGACTCCAGATCATTAAATAATAATAAATAATCATTAAATAATATATTTAATGACTGGAGGTGCCTTAACTGATTGTAACCACCAGTTAGCAGTTAGGTGCATTAATGTCAGACAGATCACCCCCAGAGTGCTCCAGTTAGCCTCCTTGACTGTAGGTAGGCATGGGTGTGACTGGATGATGGAAATTAATGCTCCACTGATGTCAATTAAACTTAGGATAGTGGTTTAACTAGGCCAACTTGACCAAAAGAGTGTGTATGATGGTAAATGTCTCCAACACTTTATTAAATCCTTTGAGTAGGGGTTAGGTCAACTAGGTTAGGAAACTCTAAACCTCGTATGTTCGATTACCTTGTTTAACATCATAGTTATTCAGTACTTGATGGGATACATAAATTCAAAATTTCATTTCAGCACTTAAAAATAAGCAAGATTCAATCAATGTTTTATCATATTTGTTTTCACTCAGCATATTAATTTTTTAGTAACTCTTAGTGTTTATCCAGATACCATAGTCAACACTAAAAAAATAGGGAGTTACAAATTTAGTGAAATTCCAGAGCTCCTCGCTCAACACTGATGCTATGATGTATTTTTAGGATTCACCTATGGATACAATGGCTAAGGATATGATGTTCTAGATCTTATGCTCAACATCAACTTGGAATTCTCGAGGGATTATGCCCAACACTTCCAATTATTATATTTTCATGTGCGTCAGATCTTCCTACTCAAAAAAAAGGTTTCATAACTCATGTACTCCAGAGCTTCTTGCTCAACACAAATATAAAAATACTCATGTGCTCTGGAGCCTCTTGCTCAACACAAACATCGAATACTCCAGTGCTTCAGAGATTCTTGCTCAACACAAACATCAACTACTCATGTGATTTAGAGCTCATTGCTCAACACAAACATCAAATACTCATGTGCTTCAGAGCTTCTTGCTCAACACAAACATCAAATACTCATGTGCTTCAGAGCTTACGCTCAACACAAACCTGTCATCAATTATATGCTTCAGGTCCACGACCAACTCATGAAATCATACACATAAAACATATGTAATTGGATTACACCAAATATATGAAACAAATCATCATTCTCATGTGTAGTGGGGTATTATTCCCAATATAAAAAATAAAAAAAATCAAAGAAACATTATAAGAAATGAGGGTTATGCCCATAAGTGTTAGGTCAAAAATTCAATATATTACATCCCTCCTTGCTTAGAACAACACCGTCCTTGTTGTTCTAGAGACTCAGAATGAATTCATGAAACAAGGCAAGGTAAGCCTCTCTCATGGTGGCTTCATTGTCCCAACTAGGCTCATCAGCCTCAAAGTGCTTCCATTGCATTTTCAATAGGAATATGGTGAGCTTCCTAAGATACGCCTCTCTCTTGTCTAGTATATGAAGGGGTTCAGGTAAGAACTCCCCTTCAGGTTCTACCTGTAACAAGGACCAATCAATCACATGTTTAGTATCATATAAATATTTCTTTATTAAGGATGTGTGGAAAACATTATGAACTCTTATGTGAGATGGTAAAGCTAGTTCATATTCCAGTGGCCCTCTCTTGGTTAGTATCTCAAAAGGTCCAAAAAAGCTTGGTGATAACTTTCCACACCTTCCCAAGCTCAACGAGCTTATTTTCTATTTTACTTTCAAGTAAACATGGTCACCTATCTAATAATATTTATATTTTATTTTCTTATCTGTGTAACTCTTTTGGCACTCTTGTGCTTCTTTGAGGTGCAGTTTGACCTTGGTAACCAATTGTTCCAAGTCCTTCAGTAAGTCAGCCTCTAACATGAGCTGATCCACCAAGCTATCCAAAGTAACAAGTGTACTACACTTCCATCCACAGAGTAACTCGAAGGCACTCATCTTGGAGGAGGTTTGTTATTCATTATTATATGCAAACTATACAATATGTAGGTAATATTTCCACTTGGTGGGGTTACTCGTGACATACATCCTCAACATGTCCTTTAAAATTTGGTTTACCCATTCTGTCTTCCTGTCTTTCTACGGGTGGTAAGCAATACTAAAGTTCAACTGCATCTTTAATCCTGAAAATAAGGGTCTTCAAAAATTACCGATAAAATTTGTATCTCAATCCAAGATGATTTCCTTGGGTATATCGTGAAATTTGAATATGTCCTTTAAGAAGATGTTGGAAATGGGTACTACATTGTAGGTCGAATTCATTGGAATGAAGTGTGCTTCTTTTGACAACTTGTCAACTACTACAAATATAGAATCATTTTCCTTCTTTCTCTTTGGTAGACCTATAATAAAATCCATACTAATGAAATCCCACTTCCATTCTGGAATGGGAAATGGCTGCAACAATCCTGAAGGATGTTGGTGCTCAGCTTTAGCATGCTGACATTCATGACATTTTGTGATAAACAACTCTATGTTGGATTTTAACTTAGGCCATAAAAAGTGTTTATTTACTATGGATATAATATTTTGATATCCCAGATGCCCTGAGTAGGGTATCCAATGAAATTTGGTGAGGATGTTGGACCTGATGTCGCCTCCTTCCCAAACATACAATCTTTCTTTCGACCACAACAGTCCTGTTTCATCTACCTTGTACTCTTTTTGTTGCTGAAACAACCTATCCTCTTGGACCTTCTTGAGGATTCCTACATAGAAAGGGTCAACTCGGTTGGTCGTTCTAATCCTCTTGTGTAATTGTGAATCAGTTTGAATTAAAGTCACCTCATATGAGCTCGTTGGCTTAAAGCATCACCAATTTTGTTCTCCTTTCCCTTTATATGCTTTCGCTCAAAATGGTACTCGCTAAGTAAATCCAAGCATATGGTATGTCTGGAATTCAGATCCGGTTGCTCAAATAAATACTTTAGACTCATATTGTCTATTTTCAGAAGAAATTTCTTCCCCATGAGGTAGTGCCTCAACATCTTCAAGTCGTGGATGATGGATGCTAAATCAATATCATGGGTGGGGTAGTTATGTTTGTGTACTTTTAACTTCCTTGAATCATAACATATCACACAATCATTCTACAAGAGGAATCCTCCAAGCCCTTCATTGCTTGCATCTGTGCAAACAACGAGATCCCCATCGGGATCTGCAATTCATAGTCTTGGTACCATCGTCAAAAGGTGCTAATATTATGAAAACTTTCCTTACACTTATTCTTCCATAAGAACTTGTTTTCCTTCTTTTGCAAAGTTGTCATGGGACAAGCTATCCTTGAAACATTCTCAATGAATTTTTGGTAGTAGCCTGATAATCCCAAAAAGGACCTAATGTCAGTGACACTAGTGGGGGTAGGCCGATCCTCTATGGCTTTAATCTTTTTTGGGTCCATAACTATCCCCTTCTAGGATTTGATGTGACGCAGGTGTTGTATCTATGGTTTGTAAAAATCACATTTACTAAACTTGGATTAAATATGGTGTTCCCATAACACCAGTAGCACTATGTGGAGATGCTACTCATGTTCCTCTTTACTCTTAGAGTAAAATAGGATGTCATATATAAAGACCAAAACAAATTTATCCACGTATTTACTAAAGATATCGTTCATGATACACATAAAGTTTTTGGGTGCATTGGTCAACCTGAATGGCATTACTACAAACTTGTAGTGGTTGTACCTCATACAAAAGGAGGTTTTATGAATATTCTCATTGTGAATCCCTAGCTAATGGTATATGGATCGCTGGTCGATATTCGAAAATATCTTGGCTCCTCCTACTTGATGAAAATAATCATCGATCCTAGGGAGTGGGTATCGGTTCTTGATATTCATCTTGTTAAGTTGGTGGTAATCGATGCACATCCACATCGTACCGTCCTTATTCTTTACTAAAAGTATCGGTGCTCTCGAAAGGAATAGACTCAGTCGTATACATCCCTTCTCAATAAAATCTTGCAACTGCAGTTTGAGATCCACCAACTCTGGTGCACTCATCCGGTAAGGGGATTTTTAAGCCAGAACTGACCCTATTGTCAGTTCTATGGAAAAATATAGGTCTCATTTCGATGCTAATCTTGGTATCTCCTCAAGAAATAGATCCGTGAATTGTATGAGAACTATAAATTCCATGATGTGGTGTTCCATTTCAACTTCTAGGTCATGAATGTTCACTGTAAATAGTTTGCATCCTTTCCTAATGCACCTTTTTTCTTGTAAAGTAGATATCTACCTTACAAAAATTTTCTTAGGTATGCCTTGAATCTTTACCCGATTCCCTTGGCTATCTGTACACAAGATTGACTTGTGTAAACAATTGAGCATGACTTGGTGTTGTTCCAACCAATCCATGCCGATAAGTATTTCATACGATCCTAAGGGTAGGATGTTCAGGTTTATCCTAGGAGGAAAACCATTCAGGTTTAGTTCACAATCTCTAACTATTTTAGAACCCTTTCTTTTCATACCCATGACTAATTGCACCATCTAGGGTTTCTCATTTTTAAATTTGTTTAGTTTACATATATCAATAATTTTAGGTGATACATAGCTTCAAAAAGCACCAGGGTCAATCAATATTGAAATAGAAGTGTTGGAAACCTTACCTTATATCTCAACCATGGTATCATGATGGTCTACCTATCAACCATCCAAGACTGCATAAATTCTCGGTGTTCCATCTATGTATTCTACTTTTTGTTCTTCTTGTAATTTGTATAAGACTCCACTGGTATTGTTAGTATAGTGTCGGGCATAATGAGTCCCTTGGAATTTCAGGCATTTGATTTGCAGGAGGGCAAGATTGGCTCCCCCATTTGTTTTCTGTTTGTGAGAAATGGAAGCTGGTACATATGGCTTTGTAGCTGTCTTGTTGAAGTTCTTATTGTCTAGAAAAATGTTGTTGTGTTTCTTGTAAGGAGGTGGGTTGAAACCCAGTTTGCAGTTGTCCAAAAAGGTCCTAGACCTGTCTCTACTTATGTTGATGTTTTCTTGCCTCATCTTCCCATGCTCATAGCAAAGCCTATCTTTGTGTAGGGTGGTGTCCAAAGTTTTAGGCATATCAACTTCAATCCTCTCTCAAAAGTTGGGAGGAAGACATCCTAAAAATTGTTTTTTTTCACTTTCTCATCCTCTATGTTTGGAACATAATGTATTAGATCAAAAAATATGTTAATAAAATCATCCATATTCATGGAAACCATCCTTAACTCATGAAAAAATTTCACCTTTCTGTTGAAGAACCTTTCAGACATGTATTTCTCCCGAAAAATTCTGTGAAAGTTACTCCATCGTATTTCTTTTATGTCATCTTTCTTGGTATGCTTTAGGTCTCTATACCATCTACTTTCTTTTATATTTAAATTATAGATCAATAGATGGGCTTTCATCTCATTCGATTATTTGTGTACTCGAAAGTATTTGCTCATACCGAGAAGGATTTCTTTATCTTTTTCCCCGGTAGGTCGGGGCTCTTATCTCTATGAACTCTCCTTGGAGGCTGTCGCCATCCCTCTATTTCTTTCTGCAAGTAGAAAGTGAATTCTCACTAGAAATACCATCATATTCTCTTTCTGGATGTTCAAGGGTGTGTTCTTATTTCCCTTCTTCCTTTGGGCTATTGGCCTATTTATGGCATAAATCTTTCTTGAACTTGTTGGTTTAATGAGTGGGATGTCCATGTGGGCTTCCTCCCATCATGTTCCACAACAAATATTCATTAATTGCTTCTTGTTATTTTATTTCATTCATATTATCAACCTTGAAACTTTGTAAGTCTGCTTGAAGACCTTGTATGGTTTTCAGTATATCACAGTTTAATTCAACCACTAATTCTTCTTCCTGAGTGGGGGTATTTATTTTTCCTTGTCGGTTGTTGTATTCGTTCATGTTCATGATATGAATTGTTCTTTGAATCATGAAATTTAAAATTTTAATAACAAGAAATTTTCTGTTAGTTACAAAATTTTAAAAAACATAATTTATTTTCTGCAACGAATGTTTGGTATGCCCATTAGGTGTCTTAGTGTTGAAACTAGGCTTTGATACCAGCTGTAATGTTCACAAAATTTGAAAAAAAAATGTAGGCTAGTTAAATACTACCTATTCTAGACATCAATCCATCTTCTGCGGAATATGTCAGTCATTGTTTACTAAGTGGAAGTGTCATAAGTTGTTCTTACCTTTCTATGTGTTTTCCTATGCAATGCTGATGTAATTATGCACTATGTTTATATTACTTGAACTGGTTTAAATGATTACTCTGCTAGTGATTATTATTTATCATACTTGTGAATATGCTTCTTCAGTTGTATCTTACTTCCTAGTTATCTACTTTTTTCATTGTTTATGGGTTCATTTATGGAAGGTTCTGACTTGGCTTTAGCTGTCAAGGGGTGGAGTGGCGGGATTTGTATCCCTTATTGGACCACTTGGAGAGGTAAATGGTTCTACGTGCTATTACAGGGTTTACTTAGTTCATATTTGAACTAATGCAAACTTGTCCTTTTTGTGTAGGTTCATTCGATGGCAAAATCTAGCTACGATAGCTAAACGTGACATTCTACAACATGCTATATATGCTAGCTTAGACTACGCCTATCGAATACAAATGAACTAAAGACCTGACCTAACTATTCCTAATTCTATTGTTTAAGTGGAGTTGGGGTTGTAAGACCTGAAATTTTATGTTTGACATTTATTATTGGGAATTGAGACTGAGAATTTTTATCCCTTTGCTATGTATTTATAACATGTAAATAACAAACTATAAAGCCTAAGTTTATAGGTTTAAGTAATAATACTTGAAAAACATTATATTAAGTTTTGGATATACTATGGTTTATGTGGCAAACTGTAATGTCCCAAAAAATTGAAGAAATAAAATAAAATTATAGGCTAGTAAAAACTACCTAAACAGAACATTTTTATACTTGCGGAATATAACGTATAGTAGTTGTACCACTATTTAGTCGTAAGTTGTTCTTACGTTCTATCATCGTTCTTTCAGTTATACTTATTGTTGTGCTTTAATTGAGATGTCATAATGTTGATTACTACTTCGATTCTTATAGTTATACATTGTCGTACATGTGTCATTAGTTGTTTATATGCTTCGTTCATTCTGCATATTCTTACTTTGTTATTTATATGGTTCTAAATTAACTTTGTTTGTTGAAACAAAGTGGGCAGAGTGGTGGGACTCGTTCTCCCATGATGATCTGAAAGGTAAATTGTTCACTTGACTAGCAGGATCACTTAGTTCTTCGAACTAAGGCACCTCTTCCATCTCCTATGAAGATTATACTTAGCGACATAGAATTGTTTCTAAGGAGTGTTGAATGTGTTGATCATTAATGCACCTGCTGTTCATTACTACGCTTCATTACAGACTCAGATTGATAGCAAGGTAATTACAACCTTCATTCATTATTTAATGTAGATGAATTATCTATGTGATTCCTATCATTCGTGTTAATTGTATTTCTAGTTTATGTTATTATAAGCATTATCATATCGCTTGTTTATTTCTTGGCAGGTTGTAACTTGGTTAAAGACTAAAATTGGAGTTTATTATTGAAAATACTACCATGGAATATTTCATATTCCATGGTTTTTAAGCAGTAAACTTAGGGAACATGCAAGTTGGCCAAGAGCATAGTTTGCAGAGTGACATAAATTAGCTAAAGAAGTAGCTTAGAGCAAAAGGGAGGTTTCAAAGGAAAAATTGGGGACGACCCAATGGATGTGGAACTTGGTATATGGGGGTTCTTTGTTACTTCAATAGGAGGATAACATCCCTCGTGGGGCCATATATTAAAACTCCATTTACAACAATCGGTTTATGGGCCTGAAAGAGTTCAATAGGATCTTGTTCATTAGAAAATTATATAAACGCCCTTTAGATTATCAAATGCACTTTTTCCATCATTTTAGACCGTAAGATAAAGAAGTGAGATTGATCTATGGTGGTATATTCCTCTAGGGGTGAAGACATCCAGCAACGAATATGATACAGAAAGGCGCCATAGACCAATGATCCAGGATCACAAGGAAGAAGAGCGATGATAGAGGATGGTTTTGGCCAAAGGAAGCGAGGGAATGGTCAAGTTTGGAATTCATGGAGTCTATTAAAATGAGCAAGCAATGAAAGGATGAGATCAAGGATAAGCCTGATCAACAGCCCGAAACAGTTTCGTTGAGCCAACATGCTTGATAAAATGAACATTCCCAAATCGTGAAATAGGTTAAAGGGAAGAAGTATCTAACGGTGGAGATGAAAGTAGAAGCGAATCTATGGCCCTACCTTATTTCATGATCTAGACTTCTGTGGATAAAGTTGTGATTCCAAATCATGAAAAGTCGTACTGGATATAGATATCAACAGTCATGACAAAGAAGGGAATAGATCTACGGTTGAGGTTATTTTTGTGATCTGAACTAGCGCGGATGACGTCAGGGTCCCGATTCATGAAGAGGTGGTACGACCCACTCAAATCGATGGTTGCATGGGGGGTCGATCTCGATCAAAGGGTAATAGCATGCCATGATATAAAGCTTCTCGTTGTATCAAGAGTGGAGAAATTGACAGCAAAAGTAAAGAAACATGGATGATGGACGTGAAAGGTTCCCCATATCAAAGTGCTGAGGAGGCCTTGAGGCTGTAAGTTTTGCATGCAGTGCAGATATGATAGTGGAGGGGACATTCATACATGTAATCTATCTCCCAACAGATTGGCCAATTCCCCTGACACCATTTGTGATAAACCTAAGGAAAAGGTCGCATCGAATGCCACTAAAATTCCCGACTCATAGGTTTGGCACGTGGTACACGTAGAGAAAAGTAGTAGGGAAGCAGGAAGTTTAGGTCTTTGAGGTGACGAACTTGGTGTCTACACAAAGAAAAGGGACACCGCAAACTAAATCTGCTCAATGCCACCATCGCAATGAGCAAAAAGGCAAGAAAGTTCAAATCCACATTCTTTAAACCAACTAGATAGACACATGGTAAAATGCTTAAAATCCTACCCATATCAGATAAGATAATTAAACATTAGAGGAGAATATCCCCACCTTGACATCACACATTCTATTGTCACGTCGACTGGTATTCAAGAGTATATCCTTCTCCAGGTCATTTCAGCTTTCCCTATATAGTGTCATCCCCTGAAGTTGTTGTTGAAGTATGGAAATGCATAGACGATGAAGGATAAATATTGAATTACAAGAAGTATTGAGTTCTTTCACAGATGGCCATGGCTGTTTGGTTTGAGAAGATAGTTTGACATGGGGTACTAATGGTTGGCGAACGTAAAATTACGTTTCTTCATCTTCCTAGTTATCTATACCAGGAAATCACCAACCACCGGGGTACAGATGTTAAAAACCTAGGGAGTTTCACCTACTTCCACACCTCCCTTCTTTTAGATGTGTTGTGCATGGGTTTTTACATCCCAGAGACATCCCTTTGACACCTCCAGTTGCAGTCACGGCCTCCAAAGTCCCATCACGCAACGGTGGTTGAGCTATTGGAGCAAATTCTCAGGTTGGGACGGTGTAGGCCCGAATTCTTCCTCGCCACTCCTATAATCTCCACTTGGCAACTTTACCAAAGGAGAGGAGGAGGTCTATCACGGACCTAGATACGTGGCCTACAAGAAAATCCTCCTCGTAGGAGGGAGACAGCAGTACAAGGATGATATGTATCTTAATATGTTTATCATCATCAAGTGCATGGCCACCCTTTTCCCAGTTCCCTACTATAGCCGTGTTAACAAAGGAAGGAAGGGTTGGGAAAATGGTTGAGCACCGGGGTGGGGGTTTTCTTGTCAGCCTTTGAGAAACATGGTCTTAAAGAGGAAATATGGTCAGAGGAGGCATAAACACATGTCTAAAATGGTATGAGTCGGAAACAGACCATCACCAGGAAACATAAAGATTGCTTTCACATTAGCAAGATAAAGAAAACTCTACGCTGTCATTCCACATTACCATGCACTATAGCTCCATAACGTTTATGAATATTTGTAAATTGTGGCAATAGTTCCACTCTCTAGAATGTTAATGTTTGATTATGACCGGAAACTATTTTTAGGTCTGTTTCAGAGAGTAACCTTAGCACCGAAATAGTATAAATACACTTCCGATAGAGGGAGATAGGGGTTGGTTAGGAAACTTTCAAGGGCCGAGGCTCTTCATTATAATTATTCTAAGGTTTCTGTGTTATGAATAAATTTGTAGAGGAATGATTGTCCTTCAAGGAAGAGATTCCTGTGTCATTGTTTCTTTCAATATGTAATTTCTTTATGTGAAATGTTCATCCTGTGTTCAATCCAGTCTGTTAATTTCTTTCATGTCTAAAATGAGTGTATAACATTTTGGAATTCATACATGCTATGCTCCGTCTTTTGTTTCAGATATTCATTTAATTTTTCTTCTAAATTTACATAGAATTCATCTTGTGGATGCTCTGCATAATGGAATGCCTCCTGTCATCTACTAATCACCCAGTAAATATCTCCTGATTACAAGATCGGCGGCTATCTTGCCTCTGTTTGTAAATTTATGCCATTCTTTACCTCCTGCAATATGTTCCCTACCCAGACCTTCGATTCCATTTCCCAATGGTTCCTTACTCTGATAGTCCTGTCTGCATATGATATTAACACACCTACCCTATTCAAGAGTCTAGCCTCTTGACCATTCTTGATCAAATATCCTATGTGAAGCAAACCTAAAAAACAAGTGAGAGATCCCTCTTTGACTGCACGGGGCTAGAGGCGTAGTCTAAAGCAGTTCTATTGTTTCTCGAGAGAGAGCCCTTTTCCACCAAACCTATGGGCTCAATCCCAGTGCTAACAACTACCATGGCATATTTCATATGCCATGGTTTCCAAGTAGTAAGCTTAGGGAAGATGCAAGGTATTAAGGCTTAATCCCAAGGTCTAAACGATACATGCATATGTTATACTTGTTCATGGTGGATTAACTTAGGGTTGGCGCATATATTACATAGACTAAACATTACACTATTCATTACATTATATTATACCATGTGTTAAATATTAGGGTGGTGAGTTATAACATATAGTTTACAACTTATATGATGGGGTTTAAGTCCCCGCATGGTAATGGAGACCATGATATTATAACGAATGCAAACTATGTAAAAGTAGGTTTTGGGTCATTAGTTGGCACCAGGATGGTGCCATTAATGTTTATTGGGGTTTGGGGCAGCCCAAGCTTAGGGCTTTCCTCCACGAACAGTTTGGTCATTTCTCTTAGTCTGTGGATTATTTTGGTCTCATCTCTGCGCTGCGAAAGAGGTAACTCCCTGGATGACGAAGGTAAGATTCGTTTGGTTTCATGGCTGCATTTTATGTTTGTTTCATGGCTCCTTCTTAGTTACACTTATCATCCTCATCATTTTTTGTTATGTTTGAAGGTGACAGGGTAAGCGAGGGTGGGATGGCTCAGAGCTTCCCTGTCAGCTCAAGGGTGATGCCAATGTGGCCATGGTAAGCCTTATCTACAAGGGAATCTTGTCACTTCTCGACATTGTGGGTAGGACTCGGTTATATCATTGCTGTTGTTGGGGTCTTGATTTTCTTTTGGTTCTATGTATGTAAGGTTTGGGTTTGTAAATATTAGTTCCTTTAGCAGCGAAATGAGCAGCTAGAGATTCTAGCAAAATTTATATTTCTTTTATGTAAATCATATGTTTGATTTCAAGTTTTAATCCTGGGTAGCACCATTGCTTGCAATGGTGCCATGGCCCTTGGAAAGACTGTGTAAACTTTGATTTCAGACTTTAAGGTGATTGTGTAAATAATCTATGTTGTGTTTTTTTTCGCAATGGTTGATATATGGGACTGTGTGTAAAATCTTATGCTGCAATAGGTTTTTAATTACTTGTGTTGGATGAGTCATTTTCCTATGTGGATGCTCTATGTAATTTCTTGTATTTAGTTCTTAGCTGTAATGAAAATATAGTGTATGGGTTGATGGACATGCCGTGCATGGAATG
The DNA here is from genome assembly GCA_001517045.1 of Pseudotsuga menziesii. Lineage (NCBI taxonomy): Eukaryota > Viridiplantae > Streptophyta > Pinopsida > Pinales > Pinaceae > Pseudotsuga > Pseudotsuga menziesii. The sequence goes on from LPNX010287404.1 coordinate 60,644, forward strand.
AACCCTTCTCATGGTTGGTGTGATAGCTTGGTTGGTTGCAATATTTATTCTTTCATTTTATTAATAAGATATGTGGAAATGTGAAGAATCCATGGGTGAAAACCCATGATGGCTATAGTTTCTATATATTTACTTTTATACGGACTGTGTATTTAGTTATTTGTGGCCGTGGCCATGGTTACAATATGGATGTAGAACCTAGGGACTTTCCACCTTGCTGTAGAAAATGTATTTGATTTGATAAGCCCGCATACCCTCTGTGTATAGCGTGGACGTAATTTATTGTAAACAAATACTCCACATGGTTCGAATCCTCATCATGTTTGATTTATTGAGTATGTATTTTTATATGGATGTGATTTGGGGATTATATGGCAACAAGATTCAATTCTTGTCCTCACTTGTATATAACTGTAAATTTCATGGTTTAAATGTTATATGGATCACATGCATGGCTATGTAATTGATTATTGCTTATGTAATTTAGGTTGTTGTTTTTATTACGGTCTGCGACTTGGATTTATATACCCACAGGGGTCGATTATGTGACCTCTGAAAGCTTAAGGGTTTAGTTTAAATAAATAGCAATTTATTTGGTTACTGTTTAATATTAATTGCTGTAGGTTTTAATATAAAGGCATCATGGTTGTGTAGTGAATAACACGATGGTTTACAGGATTCGTTCCCGTGACCTTAATGTAACCTCTGAGTTCATTAAATAATGATTATGGTATTATTTTGGTTAATTGTTTTACTATGGTTGTGAGTGATATTAAATGGGACTATTTGATTTTGATGGCATATGTTTTGATTATGTGGACTTATATATTGGGACTGTGGATTTTAAATAGTGAAAAGAGATTTGATCTTAGACCAAAGAATGGTTGCGATGCTTACTCTATTCGTTGTTTATGATGATGCTCTTTTTAATGAAATGCTTTAGTAATTATTTTGTATTTAAATATGTAGACCTTGGAAGGTATATAATGGTTTAATTATCTTAGAATAGTTATAGTCTAAACTTAGTTGATTTAATTTATATTCCCATTCTAGAACTGTTAATGTATACTTATAAATAGTATTCTGATTTGTTTAATGTTGATGTCTATATATTCATAGACATATAGTACTTCAGTTTGTAGATAATATCTTAGGTTATCTAGGTTGTAAGTTTATACTTATAGGTGTATATAACTTACCTCTGAACTAGTTTATTTAAATCTAAAACATGCATCTGTTGAAAAATGGAATATGTCAGTAGAGTATAAAGACCAAAGGAGAAGATATGTAATAGATATGAAATAAATCCTAGTTTGTACTTAACCTACTTTCAACAGTAAAACTAATACAGGAATTAAAACTAGGGTGCAGAACCTTTGATGAACACTTATAATTAAATTAAACTTGCAGAAGTAAACTGATGAATAAACCCTGGATAAATATGCATTAGAGGAAATTTCAATTAAAAATGGTCCTCCTAAAATGAACTGATAAAATAATAGTTAAAATAATAAAATAATATTTATTAATTGTGGAGGAAGAAAAGAAAAAAACTACTTTTTTGTTTGTATTTTTGACATATATCCCCGTGTTTTTACTCAAATTTCGATCGGAAGAGCTTGTTGGATGCGGAATTAAATTCCGCATCCAAGGAGTACCCACTTGTCATACTTTTGACAGACCCCACTACCCCAAAAACAAGAAATACCTGAAAAAATGGAATGATGATGTCATCATTCCATTTTTTCAGGTATTTCTTGTTTTTGGGGTAGCGGGGTCCGTCAAAAGTATGCTGAGTGGGTACTCATTGGATGCAAAATTTAATTCCACATCCAACGAGCTCTCCCGATCGAAATTTGAGTAAAAACACAGGGAGATATGTCAAAAATACAAACAAAAAAAGTAGATTTTTTTTTATACCTATCCCCAAATTTATATTAAAAAAGTGTTTAATACCTATACGGTATTTCAAATTTAAATCAATTTCATTGGCTAACACATGATGACATGGAATTTGAATAAAATTTAAAAGGCCCATTTTGAGTTGAAATTTCCTCTAATGATATATAAAACGTCCTACAGCCTAGGGTTAATATTTAGAATTGCAAATCCAAGCAGATCTTAAACAGACAAACAAACACATAGGGTTAGGAAATACCATGTAATTATTTACCTAAGATAGCCAACATTTATTCTAGGAAAATGGAATAGGTAGTCTAGGGATTCATACTTGTAACTTGAAGCTCTTTTAATGGATGAACCTGCACACTCAAATAACAAACATTAATAATTCAAAGGAAGATCCGACCTTTGTTTTTTGATGACCAAATCACGTGGGAACTACCACGTTCCACCCAACCATGACCCGGAACCATTCTTGGTTTTAATCCGGATCCCCCCAAGTTGGACTCCAACATGAAAGTAGCTTATAGATCCTAAGGTAGGGTTTCCTATCTAGTATATGAGGACTGGATGAGTTCTCCTTTTTCCTTCGAGAAAAATTTTCTGCAATAATTCTCTTGAGAGCAAAACAGGCAAAAAATGAATCCTCCAAATGATAGATTAGCACACCTAAGCCTTTCCCTAGATTGAGTCTTTATAGACATACTTTTCATTCAAAGGGATAGTTAAAACAAGAAATATTGGTTTCTTGATTTAACCCTTTTCAATTATTTTGGGTAATTTTTTTAATATTTTAACTTAGGAACTTTCAACTAGTTCCTAATTAGAATTTTGTAGGTTTTGGACTATTTATTATGTTTAAATAATAAATAATAATGGATGAATCTTTTATTTCTTTCTTTCATCATTAATATTATTACTATATTTATTCTTTATACATCCCATGTCTAAAATACATAATAATATAACATTTGTTAACATTTGTCTTTGGCCATCATATACCATTATCCCTAGACTTAATGACACTTCTTCATTAAGTTCAAGTATGTAGATGGTTAGGTCTACTAGGATAGGAAACTCTAAAAATCCTTGCATGTTGGATTTCCCTCGTATAACGTGGTAGTTCTTCAGTTCTTGATGAGAATACAGAAATTCAAAATTTCATTTAATCACTTATAAATAAGTATGATGAGATCAATATTTTTCTTGATCCATTTTCACTTGAGAGTTATTAAATTATTTTCAATAACCCCTAGCACTTACCAAATCCCATACTCAATTCTTTAACAGGGAGTTACAACTTCGTGCAATTCCAAAGCTCTTCGCTCAACACTATTGCTAGGATGTACTTGTACGATACACCTAGGGATACAATGGCCAAGGATCCGATGCTTCAGAGCTTATGCTCAACATCAAAATAGAAGGCTCCAGGTCTTATTCCCAACACTTCCAAATCTTATCTTTTCATGTGTTCTAGAGATTCTCGTTCAACACAAATGTAAGTAATCATGTGCTCTAGAGCTCCTCGCTCAACACAAAACATTAATTACCCATGTGCTCCAGAGCTCCTCACTAAATACAAAACATTAATTACTCATGTGCTCTAGAGCTCCTTTCTCAACACAAAACATTAAGTACTCATGTGCTCCAGAGCTCCTTGCTCAACACAAAACATGTCATCAATCATGTGCTTCAGGGTCCATGCCCAACACAACAACCATACATACATGCATACATACATATACATATACATATACATATACATATACATATACATATACATATACATATACATATACATATACATATACATATACATATACATATACATATATATATATATATATATATATATATATATATATACATATATATATATCATCAAAAATTGTATTATGCCCAATATATAAAACAAATCATCATGTTCATATGCAGTGGGGTCTTCGACCCAATATATCAAAATAAAATATCAATTGAACATCATAATTAGTAGGTGCATGACTATAAGTGTTAGGTCCAAAATTTGGGATATTACATCCCTCCCCACTTAGAACAACATCATCCTTGGTGTTCTATAGACTCAAAATGACATCATGAAACAAGGCGGGATAATCGTTTCTCATGGTGGGTTGATTCTCCCAAGTAGCCTCTTCAGCCTCAAAGTGCTTCCATTGGAATTTCAATTGGACTATGGTGCGCTTTTAAAGCTGCACCTCCCTCTTGTCTAGTATATGAATAGGCTCAGGGGAAAACTCCCGTTGAGATTCGACCTATAATAGGGACCAATCAACAACATGTTTAGTATCATAAACATATTTCTTTAACAAAGATGCATGGAAAACATTATGGACTCTTACATGCACGGGTAATGCTAGTTCATATTCCACTAGTCATTTCTTGGCTAGTATTTCAAAAGGTCCACAAAATATAGGTGCTAACTTACCATAGTTACCCAAGCTCAACGAGCTTCGTTTGGATTTTACTTTCAAGTAAACATGATTGTAATGCCCCATATTAATGTTAATTAAAGTTTATTAGTAAATACTTTTATTAAACTAAACTTATACCATATTAATGTTAAATTAAAGTTTATTAGTAAATACTTTTATTAAATTAAACTTATACTATATTAATGATTAAAGTTTATTAGTAAATACTTTTATTAAATTAAAACTAATTATTTTACCGACTTTACAATTGCGTAAAACATTAAAATTGGTAATACATGACATTTTTAGACACGTACAAGGCAAGATAAATGCATTACACATGTCAGACCTATCAGAACGGCACTGCCCATGATAAAATAAAATAATAATGCAAGAGGCGGTGGAAGGAGGTATAAAGAGGGGGATTTTGGGGATTTCGGGGAGGCGGTGGAGAGGTTGGATTTATTTTGGGGGAAATTGGACTCTACAGGAGGAAAACAAAGAGGAAAAATAGAGGAAAAATACTTGAGGAGGGGGACAACTGAAGGAGAGTATCTGTAAATGAGTGACACTGAGAAGATAAAGAATGGAGAGGAAGCCGCTCTTGATATTATTGGTCTATGGGCTCGGGGGCTAGGAAGCCCGTGGGTTTCCTAGGGCCAGCACATGATGAGAGCTGGTCGACAGGGTGGCACATCATTTTTGTTGATTAAGGCTCGTACGGAAAGCTGGAAGAAGGAGCCTACAGGGTTTACGACAAACTGTTGGATCTACCACAATCGCTATTTCCAGGTATTTAAATTTCAGGTATGTATATATTAAACTCATGCATGCTATTATGGTCTAATTTATGAAAAATTCATAAAGTTATCAACATGTATAGTTCGAAATTTTTACTTGAATATGCTTACAGTTCATTCTTGTACTTACATATGTCTACTTGTACTTACATATGTCTATAAAATTTATAGCACAGACCTCGATATAAATCTGTAATGCAATCTAAAATGTTTTGATAGAGAACATTACAGGGAATTGGACACAGTGCTCTAACCATTAGGCGGAGCACTACAGATGGTATCAGAGCCCTAGGTTCTAAAACTGGAACCTAAAGGGGTCCTCTAGAAAGAAAAAAAAAATAATCAAAACTAAAATTTCACATAAGCAGTACTGCATGACCTTTACCAGTTAGGCAGAGCACTACTTAAGTGCCTGCGCCTGTCCAATGACTAAGTGGGATAATTGAAGGGTAGTATTGACTAAATCCCAAGCGGTTCCAAGGTTGGAACTGGCCCAATAAAGGTGGAAATTTTCATTTTCTAGCCCAGAAGTGGCTGAACGAGCATCATTCCCATAAGCGCAATAGAACTAAGTAAAATGGAGGAGAGCAAGCTCGGGTTGAATAAAAGCTTGAAGAACTCGCACTGGGACTTATAGAAGTAAGCATAGTATGCACCGAGGCCATACACAGAGTGAACATAAGTCAGAAAAATATAGAAGTAGGACATTCTATTTGTAAATGGCTCATTCAAGGAAATAAGAATTGTTAAATACCTTACAGGATTAGGTCATATAGGAAGAGAGGTATAGTTTATGTATTTTACAAGATAATCATTATGAAAATATTTCTATGTATCTGTAGCATATATTGTAGAGTGGCACAATGTCAAATAGGATATTTTTTTTATACATTTAGCTTACGAAAAATACTACGAATATTTTACTACTATGAAAATAAATCTTTACTTGAATATGCATTTCTTTAGAAGGAAATCGCCAACATAGAGAATACGTATACAGAAAGGCCAATCGAAATCCCAGGTGAATATCTATTTCCATACAGGCTACGCTCAAAGCGTTAGCATATTATTGAAGAAAAACCGCTCTGAGAGCTACCCTAAAGTACATTAATGGCACCCTGTTGGAATCTATGAAGAGTAACCGACCTGAGAAAGACAAAAGGGTCAATGTGAGTACCTCACGAGAACAGTGGAAATGTGCATCAACCATTACCATTCAACGCCAACGCACCTGATAAATTCACTCCTTCCATAAATAGATATAAATTCATTGTTATTACAGAAAGTAAAAGGTTATATAAACGAAGAAAAAAAAAAGGGGAAAACTTACAGAGTAGACTGCAGCAAGAAGGTTGATGTCCCATCCTAACGCCCACTCGGAGCTGTCACGTACTACAGCTAAGCTGAGAACGGTGGCCTGTAATGTTCCCAAGAAACATATTAAAGTAGCAAGGGATAGTTGAGCAGAATATTTCTTCCGTACTGCAGCCCGCACCTTCAAACTTGATATTTTTAAGATGATTGATCCGCTAGCATGCATTTTCACTCAGTTCCAGCTCGAGTAAGACGACATGATAGTCGATACTCCCTTTGCCAAGGCATCCAGATAACAAGACCAATAGGACCGGCCCCCTTTTATTTGGGTGGGAAAATTCAAGCAAGGCAGACTGCTGCGAGGTGCAAATGCTTGCTCATGGCCCGACCTACCTCACGATGTAAAAATGAGCAAGGGATAAAGTTAAAATGGAAAACGCAATCTGGATATGGGGCTGTTACGGAGTTAAGGAATGCTGCCTCCCAATCTGGGTCTAGAATGGTTCCAATTGGATCAAAAACTATACCTAATAGCGCTTCTCTGCCTTCCCACTCTCACGATTACCGGTTCAAGGTTATCCCAGCCCCTCAAAAAGCACGGGCGCATGTGAATATGATAAAGCTCGTCGTAGCTTGCAACCGTATTGTTCTCATTTATTTCTCTGGTGGTTCCACCATCTCCAACAAAATGTTTTGCGCAGGCCACAATAGTCGTTCGTCCAGCCACATATGGATACCCATTAGGATGTTCCTCGGGAGGAGAACCCAGTAAGCCCAAGACAATATCATTCATTCTTCCGACCACATCTGTGTCCTCACTGCGCTCGCCTTTTTCCCCATTTAGCCTTTTCGCTGCCACCATCTTTAGACATATTTCATTAACAGCAGAGGCCTTCTATTCTTCCACGCTAAATTTTTTGTTGCAAAATGAAATCTATTTGGAGGGGCAACCAGTTTTGGTAATCCTTCCTTCAACTTTGGGCTCTGGGAGGACTGGCGCGTAAGCTTCATGCAGCATGAGCTTCATGCGATTGCCCACCTGGCATGCATGCAGCCCAGCCATTCCATTGGGAAGGCAAACCGCCGAGGAGAAAATCAGTGGGTGGATCCGTGGTAGAGTGAGGAAGAGCCATGCCAACAGCAGCTTTCGGACGGAGGAGCCACGCGGACTGCCTGCTTTGCCTTAGTATTTCGAGATATATATTTTAATGCCAGCGCACTCAGTTCCTTCTTAATATTATATTCTTTCAATTTTCTTATCAATTATATTATTATTTTGTTATATAGTGGAAATTGAAATGTATATATGATTATTAAAATTTTGCAAAAAAAAAAATATAAAATAAACAACAAGTTTGCTTGCGAAATGTTCATCCCCGATACCTAGTAAATTATTTAGGAGGCATTCATATTATGTAGATTCTGCTTGCACCCGCTCATTGAGGTAAATCGTGTTTGAAGAAACTTCAGAATATGTTGAGGCAGGAAACCCAAGTGCTGTACAGAGACCATACACCCCCCCGTTTGAAACTCCATTTGAGACCCCTAATAATACAGCGTTGAGATACTACCTTATAATAAAGGGATCAACTGATGAAATAGATAAGCATCTGTAGGTATAATAAGGTGGCGTACTCATCAAAAAATCCCTGCAGTTAGTGTTTTTCAAGATGGGTTGGGTGGCTAATAAAGAATCAGGCTAAATAAGATGTTACTACAGGTTGGGTTGTTGCGGTCCTATTGATGAGGATCTACAAACTGGGCCCAACATAACAACTGGGTAATTGTTAGGTTGTTAATTTAATTTAAATTTTGTTCAATTGGTTTATTTTAACAAAATATATTAGATGGATAGAACAATATATGTTTTTAGTTTTAGGTCAATTAATTAAGAATTAGAACTCAATGTATGTAGGACTTTTTGTCTGCCAGTGTTTTGTTTTGATAGCAATACTGTAACTTGTTGCTCTAACATGACTACAGTAATCTATGCTGCAACCCAAAACCCTATGCCTTAAGGCGTGCAACAACCCTAAACCCCAACTTTTAAGGCTCTGGCTAGCGCATGAATTAAACTGTAGATTCCTTCGAGCACAAATTGCCTGTTGGTAAATAAACATCAAATAAAATTGAAGAAGATCGTGTCGTATGACACGATATAATGTGCAGGGAAGACATATTCTACAGATAATTCGTTTATTCTGATTAGAACATGTTTTCAATTGTTTCTATTGGAAAAAACTAAATATTTCCGAGATAAATTAAATTCTCAGTGCAGTGTGATTTGTCCACTTTTAACTATACATTTACTTGGATTCTGAGATTTATTAATTTTTTTATGCTATTGTAATTGATAATACAATTCATATCAGCATTTATGGTGAACTTAATCAGTTCAGTTTGGTAACCTCATTTCCATTCATTGTCTGACCCCGCCCGGTTCACTATTCCTTTGGATGCAAGTATATTAAGAATCAACCGT
>LPNX010287404.1:71170-130618 GCA_001517045.1 Pseudotsuga menziesii
TTCAAGTGGGACTACCATCACTAATGAATTCTAGTAGTAAGACACCTATATTATGCATAATAATACATTCTTATAATCGTATGTAATGCCCATAATTGACTAGACATATCGACATGTTACATTTTATTTTTTTAGTAAAACGTTGGACTCAGTTCGACTGAGTAAACCATATTTATGACATGATAGATGTTGCTACTATGTCTAAGATGTTACTATGGTTATGTTGATACATTGATTGTGATTGTGAATTTACTATGTTATAGTTATCATGATATTCCTTTGTTCATAAAAACAGTGTATGTTTTCATCATTGATAAATGTAATAGATATAAATGATGCATGGGTATCGACCCATGATGTGATCAATTTAATGAGTTATACAATGAAAGGAAATGTTGTTGATAATATGAACCAACTGATGATTGAATGGAGATATTATTATGAATATATGTTTTCAAAGTACTAATCTGCAGGACACACAGGCTATGTAATAAATGGATACTTTATATGAAGTGTGGTATAGTACCTATTTCTGCAAAAGAGCCTTGATTACCAAAATTGATGATACGATGACACAGACCAATAATCTCGATAGCAGCAAAGTATGTTTTTGATAGGGTATATAGACCCCCAGGATGTTGAGAGGGATGGATGTGTTCCACCTTATGTTTTTATGATACCCGAGGTTGTGGGAGGGCAGCGCTGAGACACGCTCCCCATGTTGTTGTGATGACGACGGTCGGGTACCCGAGGTCATGGGAGGGCCGTGCTGAGACACGCTCCACATGTTGGTGTGATGACGACGGTCGGATGCCTGTTAGGAGAGGTTAGGTCCACTGTTCAGCCGACGCTATCGCTCTCAGGTTCTTATGTGGTCAGATCGGTGAAGCCGACATCCACTTTATACTAGCAGAGGAAGGATAGGGAGGATGCGGACGTAGGTTAGGATGGGTGGACATTTTAGTTATTACGGTTGAGGGTTGGACAATTATGATACCGGACTAGTGATGGTAGGTACCAATCTTAACTGACTAATTATAAGAACATAATTGTTAAATAAATGTCACAATAAATCCTATTATATCTGTATATGGGTCATGTTGCGTGAAATATTATTTGTATCAATTAGAATTTAGGGGTTTTTGTTATAGTACATGTGCAACCTGTGCATGTACTGGCCATGCATGCACACCTCACACATGCACGCTAGTATGAAATATTTAAATAGTTGGATAGGTTAACTAAGTAATTGTTAATTGCTTTGAACCTATAAATGTACCTTGCATTGTTTTAAACCTATAAAAGTACCTTGTGTCACTATTTTAACCATAACTTCGGGACGAAGTTTCCTGAAGGGTGGGTGTATGTAATGCCCCATATTAACGTTAATTAAAGTTTATTAGTAAATACTTTTATTAAACTAAACTTATACCATATTAATGTTAAATTAAAGTTTATTAGTAAATACTTTTATTAAATTAAACTTATACTATATTAATGATTAAAGTTTATTAGTAAATACTTTTATTAAATTAAAACTAATTATTTTACCGACTTTAAAATTGCGTAAAACATTAAAATTGGTAATACATGACATTTTTGACACGTACAAGGCAAGATAAATGCATTACACATGTCAGACCTATCAGAACGGCACTGCCCATGATAAAATAAAATAATAATGCAAGAGGCGGTGGAAGGAGGTATAAAGAGGGGGATTTTGGGGATTTCGGGGAGGTGGTGGAGAGGTTGGATTTATTTTGGGGGAAATTGGACTCTACAGGAGGAAAAAAAAGAGGAAAAATAGAGGAAAAATACTTGAGGAGGGGGACAACTCAAGGAGAGTATCTGTAAATGAGTGACACTGAGAAGATAAAGAATGGAGAGGAAGCCGCTCTTGATATTATTGGTCTGTGGGCTCGGGGGCTAGGAAGCCCGTGGGTTTCCTAGGGCCAGCACATGATGAGAGCTGGTCGGCAGGGTGGCACATCATTTTTGTTGATTAAGGCTCGTACGGAAAGCTGGAAGAAGGAGCCTATAGGGTTTATGACAAACTGTTGGATCTACCACAATCGCTATTTCCAGGTATTTAAATTTCAGGTATGTATATATTAAACTCATGCATGCTATTATGGTATAATTTGTGAAAAATTCATAAAGTTATCAACATGTACAGTTCGAAATTTTTACTTGAATATGCTTACAGTTCATACTTGTACTTACATATGTCTACTTGTACTTACATATGTCTATAAAATTTATAGAACAGACCTCGATATAAATCTGTAATGCAATCTAAAATGTTTTGATAGAGAACATTACAGGGAATTGGACACAGTGCTCTAACCGTTAGGCGGAGCACTACAATGATCACCTATTTGAAAGTATTTATCCTTTCTTTTCAGATCCGCGTAACTTTTTTGGCGTTCTTGTGATTCTTTAAGGTTCACCTGGACCTTAGTAACCAACTGTTCCAATTACATCAGCAAATCAGTCCCTAACATGAGCTGATCCACCTGCCTATCCCAAGTAATCGGTGTTCTACTCTTCCATCCATAGAGTACCTCAAACGGACTCATCTTGGTGGAAGTATGATAACCATTTTTATATGCAAAATCTATGACATGCAGGTAATCCTCCCACTTCATGGGTTTTTTCATGACATACATCCTAAGCATGTCCTCAGCAATCTTATTTACTCTTTCTGTCTTCCTGTTTGTCTGTGGGTTATATGCATTGCTAAAGTTCAACTGCGTTTCCAATCCGGAGAATAAATATCTCCAAAAATTTTCTATAAACTTAACATCTCGATATGAGATGATTGCCTTGGGTATCCTGTGTAATCTAAATATCTCCTTCAAGAATATATTGGCAATGTTCACTGCTTTGTAGGTCGACTTCACAGGAATGAAGTGTGGTTTTTTCGACAACTTGTCGATGACTACAAAAATAGAATATTTTTGCTTCTCACTTTTCGCTAACCCGGTGATGAAATCCATACTAATTACCTCCTACTTCCATTCTAGAATGGGTAACAGTTGTAGAAATCTTGAAGGAAGTTGATGCTCAGCTTTGACTAGCTAACATTCCTGATGTTTCGCAATGAACATCGTAATGTCAAACTTTAACTTAGGCTAGAAAAAGTGTCTCTTGACAACGGATATCATCGTTTGATATCCAGGGTTCTAGGAGTAGGGTTCCTGATGAAATTTCATGAGGATGCTGGACCAAATGTCCCCTCCTTTTGGAACATACAAATGATGTTTGGACCATAGAAGTTCGGATTCGTCTACCTTGTATTCTTTTTTTTGTTGAAACAACCTATCCTCTTGTACTTTCTTGAGGATTTACACATAGAAGGGGTCAACTTTGTTGGTCGCTCTAATCCTCTCATGAAAATATGCATTGGTTTGACTCAAAGTCACCTCATATATCATATGAGTTCGTTGGCTCAAAGCATCGACAACCTTATTTTCTTTTCCCTTAATGTGCTTTAGCTCAAAATGGTACCCAGTAAGGAAAGCCAACCACCTGGCTTGCCTTATGTTCAAATTCGATTGATTGAATTAATATTTTAGACTCATATTGTCTGTGTTCAGAAGGAATTTTCTTCCCATGAGGTAGTGCCTCCACATCCTCAAAGCGTCGATGATGGCCACTAACTCAAGATCATGGGTAGGGTAGTTCTTCTCGTGCTCTTTTAACTTCTGCAATTCATAATAGATCTTGTGATCATTCTGTAGGAGGAATCCTACAAGTCCTTCCTTACTTGCATCCATGCAAACAACAAAATCCCCATTGGGATGCGCAATTCGTAACACCGGTGAGGTCATCAAAAGCTGCTTAAGCTTTTGAAAACATTCTTTGCACTTAGCGCTCCATAAGAACTTATTTTCTTTATTATGCAGAGAGATCATGGGGAAAGCAATCCTCAAGAAGTTCTTGTTGGATGTTTATCATTTAAGCTAGCACTAAATTAGGATCTTTAACTGAGAGAATAACAAGAACAACAATCAAACACATAAGACAATGAACACAAATATTTTCCTTGAGAAAATCATAAAGGAGAAAACCCTGTAAGTTCCTCAGAGATAGAATCAATACCAATATAAAAGTCTGAAAAATAGTAAGATGATATCCCGACAGTAGTAGCCTCTTTCTCTCTATCCCCAACAACTTCTTCTTCCTCAGCTATGCACTACAACTGAGTGTGAGTGAGTGTTTGATAAATAGAGAGGCTCACTCTCTATTTATACTAATTCCCAACTTGATAATGATTCACTAGGGCCGAATTCTCTAGGAGAGTCTAATAACCCTAGGGCCCTGTAACTGCGGGGACTTTAACCCTTGAACAATAGGAGGGTTAGCCACAATGGCTTGAAATAACTTGTTTACATTATAGAACCTCCTGATAGGAACATCGGGGCATGAAATGACTCAATTACATTATATATACTTCCTGGAATAAACATCGGGGTACCACACATGAAATATACAAGTGAATACATTCTGAAGTTACAAATACATCAACACTCCCTCTTAACTAGGAAGGTATTCTTTCGAGACAATTTTCAGCACTGGTCTTCTTCTCTATAATGACTAGATCATATTGTCATCTCTGTCTTCAAGTTGTCTTCATATTCAATTCTTCTTCATCTTTAAGTCTTCTTCATCACAGGATCTGGATCATCACTGCTAGATCATCATCACTGTATCATCATCAAATCTGGATCATCACCTGATCTGGATCATCATCAAGTCTATATCATCATCACATCTGAATCATCACTTGATCTGGATCATCATCATCGGTGCTTTCTCATAATGGTGCTATCTCTTGATTCTTCTCGTCACAGGAAGTTCTACAGAGCCAGCCCTTTTTCATGTCTGTTGTAGGCCTATCCTTCATGTAGGTCTTCAGTACTTACATCTGACCCTAAGTCAGAATGTCCCACCTAGCTCTTACATTTGACCTCATCTTGTCCAAAAGGCACACCCAACAATCACATCTGACCTCATCTTGTCAGAAAGGCCCAACACTCACATCTGACCATGTGTAAACACATCGCGCTAGAATGGCTCAGCACTTATATCTGACCATGTGTGAACACACCACATCGGAAGAGTTCTGCATTTACATTTGACCATCTATGAACACACCACATTGGAAGGGATCTGCACTTACATCCAACCATGTATGAACACACCACATCGGAGTGGATCTCAGTACCAGACTCAGGATTCCTGGAAACTGACCAGGTGCCTCCATTCTCCCAGAGAATGGCATTAGCACTTATATCGGATCAAGTGGGAACACATCCCTCAATCACATCACAATGGCCCTGATCATGTGAGACTACATCGCTCGGTCATATCAGAATGGTCCTCAGTCCTAGACTGAGTATTCCTAGTAACTAACCAGGTGCCTCCATTCTCCTAGAGAATGGCAACTCAGCACCAAGCTGAGTATTCTTGCTAAATGACCAGGTGCCTCCATTCCAAGAATTCCATTCAACCATTAGAGGAATTTTGGGGTCTAAAATGGGCCTCCTAAGGAAAATAATAAAATAATATTGATTAATTTTGGAGGAAGAAAGAAAAAAACTACTTTTTGTGTTCGTATTTTCGACATATCTCCCTGTGTTTTTACTCAAATTTTGATCGGGAGAGCTCGTTGGATGCGGAATTTGATTCCACATCCAACGAGTACCCATAATACATACTTTTGATGGACCCAGCTACCCAAAAAACAAGAAATACCTAAAAAAATGTGATGATGATGTCATCATCACATTTTTTCAGGTATTTCTTTTTTCTGGGGTAGCGAGGTCCGTCAAAAGTATGCAATGTGGATACTTGTTGGATGCGGAATCAAATTCCGCATCCAACGAGCTCTCCTGATAAAAATTTGAGTAAAAACAGAATGAGATATGTCGAAAATACGAAGAAAAAAAGTAGTTTTTTTTAATGACAAACATGCCAATTCAACCATTATGGTTGACTTATTTTATTGAAATTCTATTGGTTCTTGAATTCCAACTCACAAAAACTTATTTTGGCACGTTTTCTTATAAGGCCCATTTTAGACCCCAAATTTCCTCTAATGACTTATATCTGATCATGTAGGAACCGATCCTACAGTCACATCAGAATGACTCAGCACTCACATCTAACATGGAATGAACCAATCCTCCCACCATGACAGAATGGATCAAACCTTACATCTAACCATGGAAGGAACCTAATCCTCTCACCATGTTAGAATGGTTCTAGGTCTCATCATTTCCCTTTGGAGGGAAATTCGATCTGGAGAACACCAAGCTTCTCCCTGAAGTACTCAAACTTCACTCTAGCCAATGGCTTCGTCAACACATCAGCTATATGTTTATCTATCGTAACATACTGGAGCTTCACTGCTCCTCTCTACACCATATCCCTGATATAGTGATACTTGATCTCGATATGCTTCGACTTGTCATGGAACACTGGGTTCTATGACAACTTCACACAACTCTGGTTGTCGCAATATATACAAGTAGCATCTAAATAGAGATCAAATAAATCAGACAGTAGCTTTCTTAGCCACACTGCCTAGCAACTAGCTGAACAAGATATGACATACTCTGCTTCAACTATACTTAGTGCCACATAGGCCTGCTTCCTTATAAACCAAGAGATCACACCTAATCCCATACTAAAGCAACATCCTGAATTTCTCTTCCTATCGATGGCACTTCCTGCCCAATTTGAATCAACATAACCCTCTAGATTAATCTTCTGATTTTCCTCGTACATGAGCCCATAATCAACTGTACCCTTAAGGTACCTCAGAATATGCTTTGTAGCAATCAAGTGAACATATCTCAGATCTGTCAGGAACTGGCTCAAGGTGTTCACTTCAAAGCAAATATCCGGTCTTGTGTTCGTTAGGTACATTAAGGACCCAATCATCTGACAATACATCATGGCATCAACTACTTCTGATGAAGCATCACTCAATAGATTCAGGTTTGATGCCATAGGTGTGGTTATGGCCTTGTAGTCCATCATCCCAAACCTCTTCAGGATCTCTACTACATACTTCCTTCGTCCAAGGGAGATTCCATCTGGATTCTGCCACACCTCCATGTCTAGAAAATAATGCATCATACCCAACTCTTTCATTTCAAACTCGGGAGCAATCTTCCTCTTCATATTAGCAATCAACCCATCCATACCTATTACAAACAGATCGTCCACATACCATAGGAGTATCACCGGGTTATCTTTTTCGACCTTTTAGTAAAGGTTGGAATCTGCTTAACTTTTGGTAAATCCCAAACTCGATAGAAATCCATCAATTATGTCGTACCATGTCCTGGGTGCATGTTTCAAACCATATAGGGATTTCTTCAATCTACACACATGAGACTCCCTGTCATGTGTCTCAAAACCGAGTGGTTGCTCCACTTACACTTCCTCTTCCACTACACCATTCAAGAAAGTAGTCTTCACATCCATCTGGTGTATCTTCCATTTCACCACTGCAGCAATAGCAAGTACTGATCTGATGGAAGTGTATCCGGCTATAGGTGCAAAAGTTTCTTCATAATCTATTCCTTCTTTCTGGGAGAAGCCAAGAGCCACAAATCTTTCTTTATATTTGTGTATGCTACCATCTGCAACATGCTTGATCTTGTAGATCCATTTGGAAGTTACAATGGAATTCCCTTCTGGTCTTGGGACAACATCCCAAACATCATTCTTCATAATCAATTGATACTCTTCGATCATAGCATCCTTTCATTCTTTCCTTTCTATCGCTTCTTCATAGTTAGAAGGTTCTTTATCAATAATGTCACATAGCAGGGCTACATAACTGGAGCAGGACCTAGTTCTCTTCCTTCCTCTGTGTGTTTCTTCTGAAGCTCCATATCTTTATGCACCTTGGATAATTTCATGTACCCAAGCAGGTTTCATCCTGTGAGGATTCTTCTCCTGAGGTGGATCCATAAGTTCTTGAGGTTCTTCTAATTCTCGATCTTCTTCTTGAATTTATTTGTTCATGGTTGTATCATGAATTCTAGGTCCTTCTGTTTCTTCAGATTCTTTTGTCGGTCTCTTCCTGGATTTGATGTCGGTTGAATCTTCGTCAAATGTTACATTTTTGCTGATGTCAATATTCTTCAATCCTGGGAAGTATATTCTATAAGCCTTCGAGCTTTCAGAGTATCCCACAAATATATCCTTCTTTCTTGAAGGATCTAACTTCGTCCTCTTTTCTTTCGGAATATGTATGTATACAGGACAGCCAAATATTTTAAAATGGCTGAATTCTAGTTTCTTACTAGAGAAGACTTCTTTAGGTGTCTTCTTAGTCAGTACTGTGTGTGGAGTACGATTCTATACATATACTGTTGTTCTGGCAGCTTCTGCCCATTGATGCATGGGAAGATCTTCATCATGAAGCATGGCCCTTGCTACTTCCATGACCATTCTGTTATTTCTTTCTGCAATCCCATTCTGTTGTGGATTATATGGAGTGGATAACTCCCTCTTAATCATTGAGTCTTTGCATAGCTCTTTGAATTCATTTGATGTGAATTCTCTGCCATTATCTGATTGAAACGTCTTGATATTCTTTTCAGTGTGGTTCTTGATCAAGGCTTTGAATTCCTTGAATTTACCGAATACTTCATCTTTGTTTTTCATAAAGTATATCCATGTATTTCTAGAAAAAATATCAATAAAATAAACATAGTATACATACCCTCTTAGTGAACTGGATGGGATTGGACTGCATGCATCTAAGTGGATGATTTCCAAGATTCCTTTTTCCTTGCTCTTGCTACTTGGAAATGTCTTCTTTGTGTTCTTCCCTTTCGCACATCCTTTGCATACACCTTCATGTTTTGTCTGCATTTCTGGGAGACCTTCAATAGCTTTGCTTGCAAGTGGTAGTGCTCTGTAAGGCACATGTGCAAGCCTTCTATGCCAAAGCTCATTTGGTTCTACCGAGTCATGAACCAAAGCTTGTTCTGGTTGGCCCTTCAATTTGTATAGTCCTCATTCTTATTCCCCAATCACTACTATATCACTAAAAAGACTTTCCCTTTGGCCATGTTATAACTAGATCTTGTTCTTAGTTTATCTATTCTTTTTGTCCTAATTTTTAACCGTTGGTTTAAAATGATTTTACATTTTATGTTGATTTTTTGACAATTAGTATTTTTTGTTGGATTTAATGCTTTTAATGGTTGAATTATTTCATTGTTTTAGTTTTAAGGTTTGTCTTTTGGGCTTATTAGTTAATATGTATATATTTAAGCTTTCAAAAACTTAAAATAAAAGTTTATTCCAAGTTTGATTTATAATCTAACTCTCATTTTGAGTCCTTTGTCAAATATTTTCATGAGGAGATTCCTATAGCAGCTCTGTTTTTCTTGTTTTTTTCATTATAATTGGGAGAATATTCCGAGGGGATGGAAACAAATTCTAGAAAATCAAAAGAGATGTCCCAAATTGAGAGATATAAAGGTGTCTTTGAGACCCAAACTTTCAAAAATTCGTCAAATTTCCCCAAATCCGATTTGCTATTTTTGGGTTAACTGTCTTTAAAGATTTTGAGTTATCATGTAAATAATTGATGCAATTATTTCAAATTTTGACCTAGAAGGTAGTTATGGAACTAATTTACTTTTGTAATGATAAAAGGAAGACAAACATACAGTTTTGAGGTGGGATTTTTCACTCAAGGAGAGGCTTTTGGAGCTTTGATTTCTCAAGATAACATTTATAACTCTTATGTAAGTGGATGACTGTTATTGATTATATGTAAAATGATAAGCCCTTTTACGTGTCATGCTTTTTCATTTTTTATCTGGTTGATTGCTCAATCTACAATTTCATTTCCTATTTAAAGGTTTATTCATGTAAATGCTTGTATCCTGTGGGTGGAATTAGTATTTCATGTGTAATGTTTATGGCTTATTGGGATGTGTTTAATACCCAGTTTATCTAACTTGCATGATTCAGTTATATATTAGCTTGTGTATGTTTATTTCCTCCTCATTGATGAATTTTTTTAAACCAAAACCCTAAAAACCTATTTTACTTAATTTTCTTTTATGAGATTGTGTTGGCTTGTTCTTTAGTAGTCTGAGAACAATTTTTGGCACTAACATATTTGGCTCTATTGCTGGGGACGAAGCTGAACTATATCTTCCCTGAGATATCGTTATTCATCTGGTTTTGAGAGGTAAACAAATTCAGAAAATCTTTTAGACTACAATTTTTCACCGGCGACTCCACGATTAAAGATTCCACTGCAAGGAGAATTTTGTTGACAGGAAAATGAAGAAGCCAAACGGAAAGACTGGGTATCAGCTTGTTACTTTCCTCCATGAGTTTTTGTTCTTATTCATCAGTTCCTTCCTGTCTTTCCCATTCCATGTCAAAATAATTATTTTTTGTTTTTTCTATTCCAATGATCATAAACCTTCAAATTCATATCCCTCTTTGGAAGAAGAAAATATGCCTTCTTCTTGCTTTATTGATGTTGATCCTATTCCTTCATTTGAAATACATATGCAACATGATATACATATACCCATATCTCTCGAACCTAATTATTCTGGTCATCTTGTAGAGAATAAAGTTGATTTATTACTACCTTCTACCATCACTGCTGAAACTTGTGAACAATTTGTTGAACCTCATTTTCAACTCACATATTTTCATTCTAGAATCATATAGAAGATGTTTAAACCTCTTAGGATTCCATCTCTCTTACATCCTTACCCTTCCTACTTTCTTGAATATCTTCCCCATTTTACTAGAAAAGACCATATTATAGCAAAGAAGCATTTAGGATATTTTCATAATTTCATTGATATTTTTGAAATCATGCATGAGGAGGTTGTCATGAGGTTATTTTCGAAATCCTTTGCTAGAGATGATGGGTTTTGGTTCCAAAATTTAAAATCTGATTCAATTGGATCATGGGAAGAGTTACATGATTTATTTTTAAAGTATTGGGGTAAGAATAAATCTTATGATCAATTTCTTTCCAAATTTTATAGTTTGAAAAGGGAGAATGATGAGCCAATTACTAAATTTAATTGGAGGTTTCAAATATTTTATATCAGTATGCCTACGAAGATTAGACCTTCGGAAAAACGTTGCTATGGTATATTATGTTATGGCTAAACATTCAGATCTTGTATTTTTCCAGTTAGAAAGGAAATCATCATCTTTAAGACAATTGTTTGAGGATACAAAAGGAGTGGAGGAGAACATCCGAGCTTGCAAAATGCTTTGAGATCAGGCTTGTGTTGAAGATATACAATCTGATGAACATGAAGAAGAATGTAGGTATCATTAAGATTTAAGATAGTTTTCTTCAGCATTTTCATATTTTCATATGAACAAGGATATAAATGACACTTGTGTTGATTCTTCATATCAGTTTGATGACTTTTTCGATGATAATATACTTTCAGTGGATTATAGTAGAAATTTCCTAGTTCATGCTATGAGATTATCATGTTATGAAGAAGTTGTTGCTCTTCAACCTCTTACTATTGATATAAGAAATAAGTTTCCATTCTTGAATTATGGTCACTTTCAGAATTTTATTTGTTCAAGGGTTTTATTTAAAGGTTGAGAAGCAGTTTGAAAAGCCCCTAGTTTCCATTCTTGATCTAAAGTTTTAAAAAAACAGCAATGGAGAGGAAGAAAATGCTTCACTTTATGATGACTATAATGATGACATTGAAGTTTTAAATCAGAAATTTCATGATCCCATGGCTTCTTGGATGGAGTTTTATTTTTCAAAGGTTTCTAATGCTCCAACTTTTAGCATACTTCCTATTTCCAGTCATAAGTATCAACTTCCTACAGACTCTTTATTTCATTTATCACATCTTTTGTGGCTTTTCTCAGATAGTAGCATGCATGGAATTATGATTCTCAGTCAAATGGTTTCTTGGATCCACTTGAAGTATGATTACACTTGATTGGGTTGTTTCCTTCAATTAAAAGTGGGACTAAATAGTAGAATAAGCTCGCTATACGAGCACGTAGATTCTTTTCAGTATGCTGGTTTGTAGCAGTATTTTGTCATTTCAAAGGTATGTGTTCAGAGTTTGAGAAAGTTGCATAGATTTGGTAAATGACTCCATCACCCAATGAATAAGGCACAAATTCTGCAGGTTCTTGAAGCCTCACAAAGAGGACTTCATCCCACAGCAAGAGCCAGATGTTATAACTAGATCTTTCTCTTAGTTTATCTATTCTTTTTGTCCTACTTTTCAACCGTTGGTTTAAAATGATTTTGCATTTCATGCTGATTTTTTGACCATCAATAATTTTTGTTGGTTTTAATGATTTTAATGGTTCAATTATTTCATTATTTTAGTTTTAAGGTTTGTCTTTTGGGCTTATTAGTTAATATGTATATCTTTAAGATTTCAAAAACTTATAATAAAAGTTTATTCCAAGTTTACTTTATAATCTAACCCTCCTTTTGAGTCCTTTGTCAAATATTTTGATGAGGAGATTCCTATAGCAGCTCTATTTTTCCCATTTTTGTTATTATCATTTGGAGCAGATTCCAAGGTGATGGAAGCGAATTCTATAAAATCAAAAGAGGTGTCCCAGATCGAGAGATATGAAGGCATCTTTGAGACCCAAATTTATAAATTCGCCAAATTTTCCCAAATCCGATTTGCTATTTTTGGGTTAATTGTCTTTAAATATTTTGAGTTATCATGTAAATAATTGATGTAACTATTTCAAATTTTGACCTAGAAGGTAGTTATGGAACTATTCTTCTTTTGTAATGATAAAAGGAAGACAAACATAGAGTTTTGTGGTGGGATTTTTCACTCAAGGAGAGGCTTTTGGAGCTTTTATTTCTCAAGATAACATTTATAACTCTTATGTAAGTGGATGACTATTATTGATTATATGTAAACTGATAAGCCCTTTTACCTGCCATGCTTTTTCATTTTTGATATGGTTGATTGCTCAGTCTACAATTTCATTTCCTGTTTAAAGGTTTATTCATGTAAATGCTTGTAGCCTGTGGGTGGAATTAGTATTTCATGTGTAATGTTTATGGCTTATTGGGATGTGTTTGATCCCTAGTTTATCTAAATTGCATGTTTCAGTTTTGCATTAGCTTGTGGATGTTTATTTCCTCCTTGTTGATGAATTTTCTTAAACCAAAACCCTAAAAACCTACTTTACCTGATTTTATTTTATGATATTGTGTTGGATTTTTCTTTAGTAGTCTGAGAAAAATTTATGGCACTAACATCTTTGGCTCCATTTCCGGGGATGAAGATGAAGTATATCTTCCCTGGGATATCATTATTCATCTGATTTTGAGAGGTGAACAAAGTCAAAAAATCTTTTAGACTACAATTTTTCACCGACGAATCCACGATTAAAGATTCCACTGCAAGGAGAATTTCATTGACAGAAAAATGAAGAAGCCAAATGCAAAGACTGGGTATCAACTTGTTACTTTCCTCCATGAGTTTTTGTTCTTATTCATCAGTTCCTTCCTGTATTTCCCATTGCATGTCAAAAGAATTATTTTTTGTTTTGTATATTCCGATGATCATAAACCTTCAAGTTCATATCCCTCTTTGGAAGAAGAAAATCTTCCTTCTTCTTGTTTTATTGATGTTGATCCTATTCCTTCATTTGGAATACGTGTGCAACATGACATGCATATACCCATATCTCTTGAACTTGCTTATTCTGGTCATCTTGTAGAGAATAAAGCTGATCTATTACCTTCTACCATCACTACTGAAACTTGTGAACAACTTGTTGAACCTCATTTTCAACTCACAAATTTTCAGTCTAGACCTAGACAGAAGATGTTTAAACCTATTAGGCTTCCATCTCTCTTACATCCTTACCCTTCCTACTTTCTTGAATATCTTGCCCATTTTACTGGAAAAGACCATATTATAGCAGAGAAGCATTTAGGATATTTTCATAATTTCATTGATAATTTTGATATCATGCATGAGGATGTTGTCATGAGGTTATTTTCGAAATCCTTTGGTGGAGATGTTGGGTTTTGGTTCCAAATTTTAAAATCTGATTCAATTGGATCGTGGGAAGAGTTACATGATTTATTTTTAAAGTATTGGGGTAAGAATAAATCTTATCATCAATTTCTTTTAGAATTTTATAGTTTGAAAAGGGAGAATGATGAGCCAATTACTAAATTCAATTGGAGGTTTCAAAGTTTTTATATGAGTATGCCTATGGAGATTAGACCTTCGGAAAAACTTGCTATGGTATATTATGTTTTGTCTCAACATTCAAATTTTGTCTTTTTATTGTTAGAAAGGAAATCATCATCTATAAGACAATTGTTTGAGGATGCAAAAGGAGTGGAGGAGAAAATCTGAGATTGCAAAATGCTTCAAGATTAGGCTTGTGTTGAAGATATACAAGCTTATGAAAATGAAGAAGAATGTAGGTATCATTCATATTTAAGATAGTTTCTTCATCATTTTCAGATTTTCATATGAACAAGGATATAAATGACACTTGTGTTGATTCTTCATATCAGTTTGCTGAATTTTTCGATGATAATATACTTTCAAAGGATTATAGTAAAAATTTCCTAGTTCTTTCTATGAGATTATCATGTTATGAAGAATAATTTGTTGCTCTTCCACCTCTTACTATTCATATAAGAAAAAATTTGACATTTTTGACTTATGGTCACTTTCAGAATTTTATTTGTTTAAGTTTTGATCAAGGGTTTTATTTAAAGGTCGAGAAGTAGTTTGAAAAGCCCCTAGTTTCCATTCTTGATTCAAAGTTTAAAAAGAAAATCAATGGAGAGGAAGAGAATGCTTCACTTTATGATGAATATAATGAAGACATTGAAGTTTTAAATTGGAAATTTCATGATCCCATGGATTCTTGGATGGAGTTGTATTTTTCAAAGGTTTCTAATGCTCCAACTTTTGGTATAATTCCTATTTCCGGTCATAAGTATCAGCTGCCTACAGACTCTTTATTGAATTTATCACATCTTTTGTGGATTTTCTAAAACAATAGAATGCATGGAATTATGATTCTCAATCAAATGGTTTCTTGGCTTCACTGGAATTATGATTACACTTGATTGGGTTGTCTCCTCTGATTAGAAGTAGGAGTAAATAGAAGAATAAGCTCACTATGTGAGTATGTAGATTCTTTTCAGTATGCTAGTTTGTAGCAGTATTTTGTCATTTCAGAGGTATGTGTTCAGAGTTTGAGAAAGTTCCAAAGATTTGGTAAATGACTCCATCACCCAATGAATAAGGCACAAGGTCTACAAGTTCTTGAAGCCTCACAAAGAGGACTTCATCCTGCAGCAAGAGCCAAATGTTATAACTAGATCTTGTTCTTAGTTTATCTATTCTTTTGGTCCTAATTTTCAAAAGTTGGTTTAAAATGATTTTACCTTTTATGTCGATTTTTTGACAATGAATAATTTTTGGTGGATTTAATGCTTTTAATGGTTGAATTATTTCATTATTTTAGTTTTAAGGTTTGTCTTTTGGGCTTATTAGTTAATATGTATATCTTTAAGATTTCAAAAGCTTATAATAAAAGTTTATTCCAAGTTTGCTTTATAATCTAACCCTCATTTTGAGTCCTTTGTCAAATATTTTCATGAGGAGATTCCTTTAGCAACTCTATTTTTCCTGTTTTTGTCATTATCATTGGGAGGATATTCCGAGGTGATGGTAACCAATTCTAGATAATAAAAAGGGGTGTCCTAGATCTAGAGATATGAAGGAATATTTGAGACCTGAATTTTCATAAATTCACCAAATTTCCCCAAATCTGATTTTCTATTTTTGGGTTAATTGTCTTTAAATATTTTGAGTTATCATGTAAATAATTGATGTAACTCTTTCAAATTTCGACTTAGAAGGTAGTTATGGAACTACTTTACTTTTGTAATGATAAAAGGAAGACAAACATACAGTTTTGAGGTGGGATTTTTCACTCAAGGAGAGGATTTTGGATCTTTGATTTCTCAAGCTAACATTTATAACTCTTATGTAAGTGGATGACAGTTATTGATTATATGTAAACTGATAAGCCCTTTTACCTATCATGCTTTTTTATTTCTGATCTCGTTGATTGCTCAGTCTATAATTTCATTTCATGTTTAAAGGTTTATTCATGTAAATGCTTGTAGCCTGTGGGTGGAATTAGTATTTCATATGTAATCTTTATGGCTTATTGGGATGTGTTTGATCCCCAGTTTTTCTAACTTGCATGATTGATTTCTGTATTATCGTGTGGATGTTTATTTCCTCCTTATTGATGAAGTTTTTTAAACCAAAACCCTAAAAACCCTATTGTACTTAATTTTATTTTATGAGATTGTGTTGGATTCTTCTTTAGTAGTCTGAGAACAATTTCTAGTAGTAACAGGCCACATGAGTACATGACCATCTACAAATGCAACCCTCATTCCTTTTGCATCCAATGCAGATATCTATTAGGAGGTTCTTCTTTAGTCCAGGTACAAACAATACATCTTTCATTTTGATAGACTTTCAAGAGTCTATATTGTATGAGGACTCACCAATACCTTTTATTGGATACTGGTAGTCATCTCCAAGGTTCACCTTGTGAGGCGATTCATGTTTAGATAGTTTCACAAAGGATTCCTTGAATCCTGTCATATGTTTGGAAGCACTACTGTCTATAATCCAATCATTGCTGCCATGTGTGATAGTTCCCGTGAGAGCGGAGATAAGAAAATATTCTTCATCACTTGAAGAATCATCACTGTCTTGTCTAGTTCTCTTTGTGGAAGGTTCATCATCCTCTGCAGAATGAGCATGATTTCTTCTCTTGTTTCCCTTCTTCTTGTGCGAGCTACTTTTGTTTCTAGGAAAATCTCTAGCAAAGTGTCCTCTTTCATCGCATATATAGAAAATGTACTTAGACATATCTCTAGGATTTCTAAAGTTACTCTTTTGGTGAGAGTGCTTACCTCTATGGTGGTTAGTTTTGGTTTTCTGGGGTTGTACTATGAGAGCTTGATCTTCACTTCCCATATTTTCTTCTCGAGCTGCTATTTGAGCTTCTTCTTCAGAGAATTCTTCCCATAGTCTGTTGAACTTGACTAAATTCTTTCTGGCATAGATCCCTTGAATGAAAGAGTCCCATTTCCTAGGGAGACCATTCAAGGTGGTCATTAAAATTTCTGCATTCTCCACTTCTTCATCTACTACTTCTAGATATTATTTGATCTGGGAGACCCTTCTAAAGTATGACGGTATGGTCTCCACATTCAGGACCTTCACATTATTCAACTGGTTCCTCAAGGTCATCTTCCGGTATATGTTCTTTCCTTCTAACAGTTTGGTTAGGGCATCAAACATAGATTTAGGTGTCTTTAGGGAGGACACTTGTGGTATGAGGTGATCCTTGATTGAATCAGCAATAATCCTCTTAGCCATAACCACTTATTCTTCTTATGTAAGGCCTTAGCATCATCTCCCTTTGGAACTGGAATCTCCTCATTGATGTAGGAGTCCAACTCATTTTCTTCCAGGACCAAGGAGATCCTATACTTCCAGGATCGGACGTTATCAGCCCCCTAAATATTTTCATCAAGATTGGTATGATGAGACATCTTAACTGAGAACCTCAAATGAAAATACAAAATATTTAGATGTTACCAGGTTAAGATGTCAGATCTAGATCTGGAGCTGAATTTCTGTAGTGTTGGTTCAAGAGCTGATTAGGGTTTGACATTCCCAGATTTTTGTCCAACCAAAAGATTTGATCTTGACCTCTAAACTTCGATTTTGAGGAGTAGATCAATCCAGGCCTTGGCTCACTCAAAAATTCCACTTCTATGGAAATCCCTAATTTCTGGTAGCAGTGTCGGTTCAAAAACTGAAAATGCTCAGAATCAGATTCTACTTTGATAGAAAGATGTGCCCTGGGGAGGAGAGTCAATCAAACCTTCTTTTGCTGAAAATATGTGGATAGAGATGCAAAAAGTAGGAAGCCCCAGTTTCCATAGATGCACAGTTTCTTCTTTTCATGTTATATCTAATACCATGTTAGATTTTTATCATTTAAGCTAGCATTAACTTAGGATCTTTAAATGAGAGAATAACAAGCACAAAAATCAAACACAAAAGACAATGAACAAAAATATTTTCCTCAGGTAAACCATAAAGGATAAAACCCTGCAAATTCCTTAGAGATAGAATCAACAACAATAGTAAAGCCCCCAAAATAGTAAGATGATATCCCGACAGCAATAGCCTCTTTCTCTCTAGCCCCAACAACTTCTTCTTCCTCAGCTATGTGCTACAACTGAGTGTGAGTGAGTGTGTGATAAATAGAGAGGCTCACTCTCTATTTATACTAATTCCCGACTTGAGAATGACTCACTAGGGTCGACTTCTCTAGGATATTCTAATAACCCTAGGACCTCGCAACTGCATGGACTTTAACCCTTGAACAATAGGAGGGTTAGCCACAATGACTTGACATGACTTGTTTACATTATAGAACCTACCAATAGGAACATTGGGGCATGACATGACTCAATTACATTACAGATACTTCCCGGAATAAACATCGGAGTACAATACATGAAATATACAAGTGAATACATTCTGAAGTTACAAATACATCAACAGTTCTCAATGAAATTTCGATAATATGTAGCTAATACCAAAAAGGACTTAATGTAAGTGACAATAGTAGGGGTATGCCAATCCTTTATGGATTTAATATTTTTTGCGTCTATAGCTATCCCTATCTCAGAGATAATGTGACCTAAGTACTATGTCTGTGGTTTGTAAAAATCACATTTACTAAACTTAGCGTAAAGTTGGTGTTCTCTCAAACACTTGTAGTACTATGCGAAGGTGTTATTCATGTTCTTCTTTATTCTTGGAATACACCAGTATGTCATCTATAAAGAACAAAACAAACTTATGCAGATACCTACTAAATATGTTGTTCATCATAAACATAAAGTTAGTGGGTGCATTGGTCAACCTAGATGGCATCACTACAAACTCGTAGTGCCCATACCTTGTACGAAAGGCGGTTTTGTGAATATCCTCATCGCGAATCCATATCTAATGGTACCTAGATCGCAGGTCAATCTTTGAAATATTTTGGCTCCTCCCACCTGATCGAACAAGTCATGGATCCTAGGGAGTGGGTGACGGTTTTGGATAGTCATTTTTTTCAATTGACGGTAATCGATTCACATTCACATCGTACCATATTTCTTCTTTATGAACAGTATCAGTTCTCCCCAAGGAGACAAACTGGGTCAGATAAACCCTTTCTCTATCAACTCCTGCAACTGCAGTTTGAGTTCCACCAACTCAGGTGCACTCATGCGGTAAAAGGATTTGGAAGCTGGAACTGATCCTGGGGTCAGTTCGATGGAAAAGTCTAGGTCTAATTTCGGAGGTAATCCTAGGATTTCCTTGTGAAACACATCCTTTAATTCTTCAAGAATGGGGGATTATTCTATGTGTTGTTCTCTTTTAGACTCTATGTCTTGGATGTTAACTGCAAAAAACTTTCGGCCCTTTTTGACATATTTCTTTGCTTGTAAGGTGGATATTTTCCTTACAGAAACTTTCTTTTGAATTCCTTGAACCTTCACTTGGTTCCCTTAGCTATCCGTACACAAGATTGACTTGTGTGAGCAATCGAGCATGACATGGTGTTGTTCCAACAAGTCCATGCCGATAGATATATTGTATGATCCTAAAGGTAGGATGTTTAGGTTTACTTTGGTTTGAAAACCATTCAGGTTTACCTAACATTCTTTAACAATTTCTGAAACTTTCCGTTTCGTACTTGTGGCTAACTGAACTAGCCAAGCTTTATCATGTTTTACTTTTCCTAGTTTGCATTCATCAACAATTTTAGGTGAACCATAGCTCCGGAAAGCATCAGGATCAATAAGTATTGAAATAGAAGTGTTCAATATCTTACCTTCTATCTCAACCGTTGTAACTTGATGTTGTCTGTCGACCATCCAAATTTGCATAAATACATGATGTTCCAGCTATGTCCTCAACTATTGGTTCTTCTTGTAAGTTGTGCAAGACCCCACTGGTCTTGTTGTTACAATCTTGGGATTAATGAGTCCCGTTGCATTTCCAGCACTTGATCTATAGCGATGTAGAATTGGCTCCACTTGCTACTACCTTGTTAACATTAGAAGCTGGTACATAAGGCTTCGTACCATATTTATTGAAGTTATTGTTCACTTGAAAGCTATTATTCTACTTTATGTATGGCTATGGGCTAAACCCAGGTTTGCAGTTAACAGAAAAATTCTTAGACTTGACTCTATTTCTGTTCATGTTCTCTTTCCGTAGCTATCCATGCTCATAACAGATCCTAGCCTTATGCAGCGTGGTATCCAAAGTATTAGGAATGTTGAGTTCAATCCTTTCCCAAAAACTAGGAGGAAGACATCCTAGGAACTATTGGATCTTTAACTTTTCTTCTTTGATGTATGGTACATAATGTGATAGATCTAGAAATCTATTAATAAAATCATCTATAGTCATGGATCCCATACATATCTCATCAAACTCTTTCACTTTTCTGTCGAAGAATAATTTTCGCCATATATTTCTCTTGCAAAAGTGTTCAGAATTTATCCCGGCATATTTCTCTTAGATCATATTTCTTGGTGTGTTTTAAATCTCTCTACCACCTTGTTTCCTTTCCATTCAAGTTATATATGGCAAGATGAGCCTTCATATCACTTGAGTAGTTATGAACCTGGAAATATTTTCTCATGCCGAGTAGCCACTCTTCAACCTTCTCCCCAATGTTTACGTCCCCTTCATAGGTTGGGGCTCTTATTTTTATAAACTCCCCCTCAAGACTATCATTTCTTCTTCGTTTCTTTATTTGGGGAGAAAGAGAGTCATCATTGGAAGGACTGTGATGATCTCCTTTTGGTGCTTCAGGGATACATTCCTCTTTTTATTCTTCTCTTGGGATTCTAGCCCGTTTATGGTACAGCTCTCTTTTGGAGCTTTTTATGGACTGAGTAGGCTTACCCTGCGTGGATGCTCTTTGTAATTTCTTATATTTAGTTCTTAGTTGTAATTAAAATACAACATGTGGGTTGATGGCCATGTTGTGCATGGCATGAACCCTTCCCACGATTGTTGTGATAGATTGGTTGGTTGCAATGTTTACTGTTTCATTTTATTAATAATATATGTGGAAATGTGAAGAATCCATGGGTGAAAACCCACAATGGCTATCGTTGCTGTAGATTTAATTTTATATGGACTCTGTATTTAGTTATTTTTGGTCGTGGCCATGCTTACAACATGGGTGTAGAACCTAGGGTCTTGCGACCTTGTTGTAGCAAATGCATTTAATTTGATAAGCCTGGATACCAACTATGTATAGCATGGTTGCAATTTATTATAAACAAATACTCCACATGGTTCGAATCCTGGTCATGGTTGATTTACTGAGTATGTGTTTTTATATGGATGCGATTTGGGGCTTACATTCCAACATGATTTTATTCATGTCCTTCCTTCTATATAACTATAAATTTCATGGTTTAAATGTTATATGGATTGCAGACATGGTTATGTAATTGATTAGTGCTTATGTAATTTAGGTTGTGGTTTTTATTACGGCCTGCAACTTGGATTTATATACCCACAGTTGTCGATCCTTCGACCTCTGATATCTTAAGGGTTTAGTTTAAATAAATAGCAGGTTATTTGGTTAATCTTTAATATTAACTGCTGTAGATTTTAATATAAAGGTTTCATGGTTATGTAGCGAATAGAACGATGGTTACAGGATTCATTCCTGTGACCTTAATGTAACCCCTGAGTTCACTAATTAATGATTATGGTATTATTTTGGTTAATTGTTTTACAATGGCTGTGAGTGATATTAAATGTGACTAGTCGATTTTGATGGCATATGTTTTGATTATGTGGACTTATATATTAGGACTATGGATTATAAATAGTGAAAAGAGATTTGATCTTGGACCAACGAATGGTTGCGATTCTTACTCTGTTCGTTGTTTATGATGATGTTATTTTTAAAGGAATGCTTTATTAATTATCTTGTATTTAAATATATAGACCTTGGAAGGTCTTTACTGGTTTATTTATCTTAGAAATAGTTATAGTCTGTACTTAGTTGATTTAATTTATATTTCCATTCTAGAACTGTTAATGTATACTTATAAAAGTATTTTGATTTGTTTACTGATGATGTCTATATATTTATATATATATATATATATATATATATATATATATAGTAGTTCAGTTTGTAGATAATATCTTAGCTTATCTAGGTTATAAGTTTATACTTATAGGTGTATATAACTTACGTCTGAACTAGTTTAATTAAATCTAAAACATGCCTCTGCTGACAAATGGAATATGTCAGTAGAGTATAAACACCAAAGGAGAAGATAAGTAATAGATCTGAAATAAAACCTGGTTTGTACTTAACCGAGTTTCAATGGTAAAAGTAATACAAGAATTAAAACTAGGGTGCAAAACCCTTGATGAAAATTTATAATTAAATTAAAATGCAGAAGTAAATTGATGAATAAGCCTGGATAAATATGATATATAAAATGTCCTCCAGTCTAGGGTTAATATTTAGAATTGCAAATCCTAGCAGATCTTAAATAGAGAAACAAACACATAGGGTTAGAAAATACCATGAATTAATTTCCTAACATAGCCAACATTTATTCTAGGAAAATGGAATAGGAAGTCTAGGGATTCATACCTATAACTTGAATCTCTTTTAATGGATGAACTTGCACGCTTAAATAACCAACATTAATAATTAAAAGGTGGATATCACCTTTGTTTCTTGATGACCAAATCATGTGGGAACTACCACATTCCACCCAACCATGACCTGGAACCGTTTCTGGTTTTAATCCGGATCCCTTCGAGCTGGACTCCAACATGCAAGTAGCTTAGAGCTCCTAAGGTAGGGTTTCCTATCTAGTATATCAGGTCTTGATCAGTTCTCCTTTTTCCTTCCAGGAAAATGTTCTCCAAGAATTCTCTTGAGAGAAAAACAAGTAGAAAATTACTCCTCTAAATGATAGATCAACACACCCAAACCTTTCCTTGGCTTTAGTCTTTATCAAACAGACTTTTCAGTCGAAGGGACAATCAAATCAAGAAACCTAGGTTTCTTGATTTAACCCTTTTCAATTACTTTGGGTAATTTTTTTAATATTTTAACTTAGGAACTTTCAACTAGTTCATAATTAGAATTTTGCAGGTTTTGGGCTATTTATTATACTTACATAATAAATAATAATTGATGGAGCTTTTCTTTCTTGCTTTCATCATTAATATTATTACTATATTTATTCTTTATAGGTTCCATGTATAAATTACATAATAATATAACATTTGTTAACATTTGTCTTTACGCATCATATATCATGATCCCTAGACTTAATGACACTTCTTCATTAAGGTCAAGTAGGTAGATGGTTACGTTTACTAGGCTAGGAAAACCTAAACATCCTTGTATGTTGGATTTCCCTCATATAACATGGTAGTTCTTCAGTATTTGATGAGAATACAAAAATTCAAAATTTTATTTAATCACTTATAAATAAGTATGATGAGATCAATATTTTTCTCGAGTCGTTTTCACTCAGGAGTTATTAAATTCTTTTCAATAACCCCTAGTGCTTACCAGATCCCATTCTCAATGCTTTAACATGGAGTTACAACTTAGTGCAAATCCATAGGTCTTCGCTCAACACTAATGCTAGGATGTACTTGTACGATACACCTAGGGATATAATGGCCAAGGATCCGATGCTTCAGAGCTTATGCTCAATGTCAACATGGAAGGCTCCAAGGATTATTCTGAATACTTCCAAACCTTATATTTTCATGTGTTCCATAGATTCTCTCTCAACACAAATGTAAGTACTCATATGCTGCATAGCTCCTTGCTCAACACAAAACATGAATCACCCATGTGGTCCAGAGCTCCTCGCTCAAGAAAAAACATTAATCACCCATGTCCTCCAGAGCTCCTCACTCAACACAAAACATTAATTACTCATGTGATCCAGAGCTCCTCCCTCAGTACAAAATATTAAGTACTCATGTGCTCCAGAGCTCCTTCCTCAACACAAAACATCTCATCAATCATGTGCTTCAGAGTCCACGCCCAACACAATGAGCATATATATATAATAAACAATTGGATTATGCCCAATATATAAAAAAAAATAATCATGTTCATATATAGTGGGGTATTCGACCAAATATATCAAAATAAAATATCAAGTCAACATCATAATCAATAGGCACATTCTTATAAGTGTTAGGTCCAAAATTTGGGATATTACACAAACCCTTCATTGCATAGTCCATATGCCATGAAACTATGGTTTAAGTATGCCAACGAGGGTTTTGATGGATATTTAATGTGAAATCACAAACATTGGGGTTTATACTATATGGATGTGGGTAAAAATCACATTGATGATGGGAGAGAGGGTGGCGGATTTATGGCTCCTTGGGACGGGGAAAAAACGAGCCCTAAGTTGTGGTCTATCGTTGTTTGGAAATGACTTGGCTCTGTTGTTGGTTTTCTGCATGTTTTTGGATCTTAGGTTTTACTACTGCATGGACTAATAGGCTCACTCTATGCTGGAAATCCGTGCCCTCTGTCTCACTTTGAAACATTCTATTATTGTTTGCTTTGGTTTGAGTATTTAGCATACTTCTAATGCTGCTCTATTTTGATTTTTCGGTGACAGGGTGGCTTACATTCATGGCTTGTTGGTGGTTAAAAAGAGTGTCTATGATACCCATCCATGGGTAAGTTCTGTGCAAGCATAGTCCTTTTTACCTCTGTGTGTAATGAATAATAGACCGTTGAGCTCTGTGTTGAAACGGTTAATGTTGTGAATGTTTGGGCATGTGTTCGGCTGTATGGGTCTTCTGCGATAATGGGAATACAAGGATGCGTATGTAAATATTATGTTGATGATGGTTTAAGTGTGGAGACTTTGACCCATGTCTGTCTAGACGAAGACTCAACTCTGTAATCGCTTTTGGGTTTGTATCTTAATTCTATGGGTTAATAATTTAATGGAGAGCACTGCATTTTGGTTTTACATGAAGTGTTAAACTATCATGCAATGCCATTGCTTGCAATGGAACCCTGTCAAATAGTGACTGTGTGCATTTTAATTATAAATGTTTATAGCTATGAAATATATGGTTTACTTAACGTCCTTGGGGTTTTTTAATGCTATGGTCCTTAGCTTGGCATACTACCGTATAATTTTTAAATGCTGTGGAAGTAAAAGAGTAGACATTAGGGTTTAAATGAATTCATTTGGAATTTAAAATGGTTTTGGTTTTGTTTTTAATGTTGATTATGGAGGCATTTTTCCTCTGGGACCTGATCCTAGATATTAAAAAGAAACATGCAAATTCTATTTTTTTATTTAATGTAGAGTTGTGAGAGAGTAGCGATTTCAGTTATGGTTTAAGGCTAGCGTTTATAATCAATGTTTGATATCTACGATTCAACTCTCATGTGAATTCGTAGCCCGTGTATAGTTTGATGGATGTTACTCTGTGTATTTAGTTATGTTAGCCTAGTTTATATTTGATGTTTTAAAATGGATCCCTACATGATTCGATTCCTAGGTAAATGTTTGTTTTCATTTTCGTTTGTAAATAAGGGGAGCCTATAGGATTCGATCTTGGCTTTCCAATGTGTGGTTTGGTGTTTCAATACAACATGCATGGTTTTGTTTTGGCTGAGATGCCAACACGTTTTGATCCTGGCTCCTTTAAATGAATACATTGTTTAATAGTTGCGTTGTATTATGTATAAAATTGGCTCTTAGGTTTGATAATAAATAGTAGAGATATTTGATATAATAGTTAGGTCTATGGTCATACCTTAACAGGTCTCGATGGATGGCATGTTATGCAAACAATTCTATAATGGAAAATACTGTCTGGGGTTTGTTTAAGAATTATCTTCATTATGTTTCTTTGTAGGTTTCGGGTTTAATTATGTTAATTATGTTTATCTTATTTATGCTATAATGGTTTAAGTTTCAGTATTGAAATGGTATTTAAATTTATGTTTTATGCATAGTTATGTATAATAGTTTTGATAGGTGAAATAATAAGCACGATGGCAATATGTAATCTGTTAGCAGTGGAAGTTGTAGAGTTAGATTTTAATTAACTCTTTGGTTGATATTTTATTAGTTAATTTTAATGTGGTTTACACACACATAAAATTTGTTTTTACTCTTGTATTTAAGTTGAACAATGACCAAGAAATATATCTAACTTAAGTAATCTAGACTCTGTTAAAACAAATATGCCCCTTAGAGAAGACTGCATTTATCATGTAAATGGTACAAGATAATACACAAATAATAGAGACCATATTCTCCTATGGTTTTGAAAACTAATAAAACTATAGGTGGCAGTATAACATTACATAATATGAATAAGATAAATATTTACTTGACTATACAATCATGTGTAAACAAAGCAAATAACCTAGGTTTAGCTAATAAATACTATATATCCTTCCAGAAATTAAATCCCTTCATTTAACAAGAAAACCTATGTAAGTTATGAGGAATATCAAGAAATATCATACGTACAAGTTGAAGCTATTTTAATGGCTGGAAACCCTGCACACTCAAACACATAGTATTAACAAGGACATAGACAGTTATGACATCTATTCATATAACTGAATAACTTGGGAACTACCACGTTCCACTGAACCATGACCTGGAACCATTCTTGGTTTCAATATGGATTCCCCCGAGTTGGTTCCAACATGCAAGTAGCTTAGAGTTCCTAAGGTAAGGCTTCCTTATCTAGGATAATAGGTTTTGTGTCAATTTTCTTTTCCTCTTGTTAAAAATGCTCTCAAAGAACTCTCTTGAGAATAATCAGGTAGAAATGATGGAAATAAATACTTGAATATCCCCAATCCTTTCTTTGGCTTGGGTTTTTATAAACAAAATGTTTAGGAAAAGGGGCAGTTAAAACAAGAATCATTTGATTTCTTGAAATAACCCTTTTTACTTAATTTAGGTAAATTTAATATTTATTTATGTTTAACTTAGGAACTTTTGACTAGTTCCTACTTTGACTCATTTAGGTATTTAATATTTAATTAATATTAGTAATAATAATAATATATAGATCATTTCATTATTATTCATAGTTACTAGTGTTATTACTTGTGCTTACTCTTTTATAGACATTATGTATAAACTATATATTTATATATATCATTGTTAACATTTTTATTTTAGGTATCATATAGCATGATCCCTAATCACATGGCACTTTTCTTTTAAGCTTATAGTCACTTATTTATTAAGGCCTTTATGTAGGTGCTAGGTGAACTAGGTTAGGAAACTCTATACCTCCTTGCATGTTGGATTACCTCGTTTAACATGGTAGTTCTTCAGTACTTGATGAGATACATAAATACGAAATCTCATTTAAGCATTTAAAAATAAGTAATATGCGATCAATGTTTTATCACAATTGTTTTCACTCAACATATTAATTTTTCAGTAACACCTAGCGTTTATCTAGAGACCGTACTTAACACTAAAAAAAATGGGAGTTACAAACTTAGTGCAATTCCATATCTCCTCTCTCAGCAGTAATTCTAGGATGTATTTGTAGGATACACGTAGGAATACAATGTCCAAGGATCTGAGTTTCTGGAGCTTATGCTCAACATCAACTTGGAATGATCCAGGGATTATTCCCAACGGTTCCAATTGTTATCTTTTCATGTTCTTTGGAGCTTCCTTCTCAACAAAATGGTTTCATAACTCATGTTATTTATATCTTCTCTCTCAACAAAAATATTAAAATACTCATGTGATCTAGAGCCTCTTGCTCAACAAAAATATCAAATACTCATGTGCTCCGGATCTTCTTGCTCAACACAAACATCAATTACTCATGTTCTTCATATATTCTTGCTCAATAAAAACATCAAATACTCATGTGCTTCACAGCTTATGCTCAAAAAAAACATCTCATCAATTATTTGCTTTAGGGCCTGTGCCCAAGACATGAAATCATTTACATAAAACATATGTAATTATATTATGCCCAATATATCAAATAAATAATCATTCTCATGTGTAGTGGGGTCTTATTCCCAATATACAAAATAAAACATCAAAGCAACATCATAAGCAATGGGGCTTATGCCCATAAGTGTTAGGTCAAAAATTCAGGATATTACAAGGGTGGACTTTTTCGTAAATTTAGTCCCCGAGGCCTGAAAAAAGTACAAAATAATGCCCAAGAGAACTCTTCTAGTTGCAATAAAATAGAGTATACTTCTTCATAAATGAGACTAATCAATATGAAAAAGGGGTAAACTACCATCAACTAGACGATCATTCAAATACTTTTACAGGCGTGAAGGAATCAAGTTCTCTTCACAATCTTTTTGTGTTTAGGGAGAATGAAAAGAGATTAATGGTGACTCCATATGCGGTGTCTTTTTTCATGATCCATTTTTAACAAGTATGAAAAACAGTAAAAGTGTACTCGATACCTCTTCTCTAGGTTTTTAACGATCATGTAAAAGGTATAAAAGACAATCGGTACTTTTCACCTTAGCTCTGAGTGTGAAAAAGAAAAAAGAAACTCATAACATAGCCAAATGCATCGAAAAAAATGACCTGAAATATTCAAAAATAGAGTTAGAACAAATTCACTATGAAGACTATAGAAAACACATGGAAGCAACCCTAAAAATTTGAATCTTTGATTAATTATGATTAAATAAAACCAAAAAATTGATATAAAAGAGGGAATATTAAATATGTTTTACCATTGTGAACTTACCATAGTGTTGGAGTGAATTTGGTGCAAACAGGCTGATTTTGAATTGAAGATTCTGGGAGTTCTGGATCGCCTCTGCTCGAACCGCTTGGATCAAGTAAGAGATAAACTTCATCCCTTTAATTCCATGGTGCATTTTTTATTTTAAGTGATCTTTTGAGTTTATGGAGTGTTTCTCCAAGGGGACAAAGAACATCCGGGATGATACTTTTCTCCCTTTCGGGAGGTGCATCAGCGGAATTCTCGAAAGAGAGAAAATGTCCTAGGTCACTCTGTCAACACAAGGATAGAGCGTTGATGCTTTGTTCTCCTGTAGAAAGTGGGCCAGTGGCTAGGGAACTTCAAAAACAAAAAAATATCCACCCTTTTACAATTTTTCTTTCTTCTAAGGGTTTTAATATGATTCTAATGGATGTTTGAATTTTTTTGGTAGGAAAAACCACTTGCAAAATGGTTATTTGGAAAGAAATACAACATAAGTTGGATGACCTTCAAGTGAAAAATGAACCAATGACTGTGAGGGCCCTCTGTGAGGCTTCTAAAATTCTTCATATTACAAGGAATGAGGGACTATGTGCATCTAATGGAGCATATAATCCAAATGTGGGACCCCGATCAACAACATTTTGTGGTCAAGACCCACGTTCTCATGATAAATGTAGAAGACGTCTATTTCTTGATTGGATTTACCCACAGGGGGAGATCAGTATCATTCAAAGGCCCATGAGGTGTCGAGTTATCTGTAGATGAATTGATTGATGAGTATTGTTTGGTAGGGACTCATTACCAAGCATGAAAAATCTCTATCAAACACATAGTGGATAGACCCTTACGGGTCGTATCCTTCACA
The DNA here is from genome assembly GCA_001517045.1 of Pseudotsuga menziesii. Lineage (NCBI taxonomy): Eukaryota > Viridiplantae > Streptophyta > Pinopsida > Pinales > Pinaceae > Pseudotsuga > Pseudotsuga menziesii. The sequence goes on from LPNX010287404.1 coordinate 100,973, forward strand.
AATGAGAAGGTTGTGAGTAGTAGGTCAGCCCATCGGAGTACACATGATCATATGCTATACGTGATAGAGTGTGTGGCTCCTATGATATTCAGCTGGAGCGATGGGTTTTAGGTCAAAATGAAATACCAGTTAACCAAATGTCGAAGAGGGGAGTTGAAGCAATTTGGATATGGAGAAACAATGGTGTCTTTCTTCTTTGAGAAATATCCACTGATGAGACCTCAAGCATCATTGAGCACATTATATACCAAGGATACTAAAATGAGCACGTGGGTGGATTCCATGGCCTGCCATGGTGTTAGTGGGGGCCCTAGTTTTACCTACGAATCAGTCTTCTTTCATTGGATATGAAGCTAAATACTAATGGTAGAGGACTATGCTTATGCATGGACAAATTTTAGAGATGATATTGACCTTTTCCTTCCATAAAGAGAGTGGTGGCATGACCGAGGTAAGAAAGATACCATTATACATGTTTTTTGTGTATTTTATTTCATATTTCATTTTTTTTGTTATTATAATGTAATACTGAGAAAGGAAAAAATGTTTTGTGCAGACATAAATCCTTCTCTCCCAGTAGGGGGTTTGCCTATAAAGAGGCAAGGTGATGTCATATATATGGCGGTTAGGAATATTGAGGCAGACAAGGAAATCCGGGAGATTGAGGAGAACCTCCAGCAATTGACCATAGGAATTCCTGACATTTCTATTGATGATCTACCTAGGCACTACCAGCTCCATACTGTTGGGGTTTCAGGGTGTTTTGGTAGGGTATTCCATTGATTGTATTGGGACATGATGTGCTTTCATTAGCAAAAGGATTATCCCGTAGTGGATCCTTTATTTTTGTACTATATCTACACTGAAAGGTTTGAATCTTCAGTTTGTTCCCTATGTATATGCATTTGAAACTTTGATAGTTCAAAACTTTGGGTGACTTCAAAGCTTATGGATTTAGTCATTTTGTATCTCGTCACTACTTATATATATATATATATATAATTTATTTATTTACAAATGTGTGTTCAAATGTGTAATGTGAATGTATGTCTACTTAACTGCTTTTGTATTCCAATGTGGATAATTGATGTTAAAACAAATATAAATATGAGAAAGGTACCAATCTAAAACAAAGTTTGCTAAGTGTAACGTCCCCGACCCTCTGACTGGCGAAGAAGACTCTATGATACCATTAACTATCCGGGCAACTAGCCCCATGACCATGTACATACATAAAAACTAAAATTATTTGAAGTAAAACATGCAGAGATGCATAATTATTCAACATACAGCAGAAGAAATCCATATATTAAAGCATTCGACATGTTCATCGTAATCCATAAAATAGTAAATATAATTGCAGAGATGAAATAGAAAAGAATACTTATCTTGTGAATAATTCATCCTGCAACCAGCTACATAGCTGCAGCATTCCACACAACCATAGGGGAGTGTGCTCCTTAGTCTCTCAGTAACACTTCCACCCCCAAGTCGGGAATGATTCCCCAAGGAATAAGGAACAAGCAGGCTTACACATAGCCAAGGATACAGAAATGAGCCAAGACAACACAGTTGGGTTTATTAGGCCATCAAGGAGCTGGGAAAAGCTGAATGCTAAGATGGTGAGATCATTGAAGAGATAAGGACACCTACACCAGAACTAGCCTAACTTTTAGGACACCCACAAACACCCAACACAAGAAAATCAGTCCCTTCTCTGCTACACAGTCCCTCAGACCCTGATTTCTCTTCCAGTGCTATTCAGGGGTTGTGTAGAAGAAAAATAGCTCTATAGCTTTGTCTGTGGGGATCTCAAACACACTAGGTTTATCAAGAAAACCATGCCCTCATCCCCACTCCAACACAGTCCAAAGACCAAGCACTACATACACGTAGAAAAACAAGCAACTCACAGCTTGGATGGGGAAATCCGATCCGTGAGTCGTTCTTGGACCTATCGTGTCCAAAGTGACTCAATAAGAATCCACAACAGCCCAAAATGTAAATGTAACCAGAGCAAACAAAATCATGGGAAAAACAACAGCCCCGATCTCAACACTGAAGTAACGGGAAAATACACAGCCCAAAGAATTGGAGAGGAGATCCGACTCTCAGCCTGGACAAGGAAAACATATATTTATACCACAAAACTAGTTTGAATAATGCACACGCACAACATAAATAATGCCCCTGAGGCCTCTCTTCCATCTCGTTGCATGACGAAACAATCCCCAACCCATGTGTGAGGAGAACGATGAAGAATCCCAACCTGTGCATGAGGAAAAGAGATAAACTATCTCTGTGTGTGGATGGATAGAATGGACCAATGGGAGAGATGGAGTCATTTTCCTCCCTGCGCACGTGAAGTGAAAGGGTCTGCTGGTGGAGTGTGCATGTGGGCAAGGACTGACACTCCTGCCACACACCACTACCCATCAATAACTACCCCAACTAACAACAGAAGTTTTAATGTGGTAGTTGACTGATGAGACAAGGAAAGGTGAGTAAGTCAAAATGGTGGGTGACAAATAAATGGGTTTAACAACTAACACATGGCTTTTCCCCATAGGCTCAAAGTTTAATAATCCCCCCCCATCCTTAGGAAAATCATGCCCTTTTCATTATGGTTGCATTGACATAGCTAGTTGGGTTCATTTTAATTAAAATGCATATTATATGATGCCAAAACTATAATGTGCCGGATAGCACGATATTCCATCAGCAAAGATTTCTATCGCTGAAACATAACACGACCAAATCGATGGTGGGGATTTTTCCTTTAGCTCCATGCCATGATTGATTAGAATATACACATCATATGCATTTAATGCAAATGGGGTAAAAATTGGGGTGTTACATTCCCCTCCCCCTTCAATAGCACTGTCCTCAATGCTTTACAAAATTTGAACAAAAATACTACATTGGTACCGTCTCAGTGTTCCGCAGGATTTAAAAAAAATGGATGTGCCAACTGCATGGCATTCTCTAGCTCCCATGTAGCCTCTTTAGGTCTGTAGTGCTCCCATTGCACCTTTACCTACCCTATGGCTCTGCCATGTCCCCAACCCTTCGAACGGGAAAGAGGACGCTACTAAACACCAAACATATGGGAAACTAGTCCCCATGGACATTTACATACATATATATAATGCAAAAGGATGATACTTAAAAGCATAAAACATATTACAAATAATTAATCATTCATATACATAGCGGAAGCAAAACAACATGCATTCATATTCAATTCAGCATTCATCATGTATATCATCATTCATCAATGGTAAATGTGATTGCAAATGCAAGTTAGGCAAGAGTACTTATCTTATAGAGAACTTGTTCCACAACCAGTTATGTCGATGCAACGTTCCACCCAACCATAGGCCATGTGCTATTTAATCTCTCAGCAACTCTACCACCCCCGAGCTGGGCATGATTCCCAAAGGAATAAGGAACTAGAAGGATTTCACATAGCCAAGGATAACAACACCACAAGGGTACACAGTTCATCCAAGACAACACAATTGGGTTTATCAGGCGAACAACGGATCAGCCAAGCCAACCAAGTTGGGTTTATCAGGCCATTCAAGATATGGGAAAGGCTAAATGCTAAGCTAGTGAGCTCATTGAAAAACTACAGACACCGACACCAGAACCAACCTGGCTTCTAGAACACCCACACACACCCAACACAAGGAAATATGTCCTTTCTCTGCAACGCAGTCCCTCAAACCTTGATCTCTCTTCCAGTGCTATTCTGGGGTTGTGGAGAAGAAATCCAACTCAATAGCTCAGTCTGTGTGGTTCTCAACCCACTTGGTTTATCAAGCACCTCAGGCACCTCATTCACCACTCCAATGCAGTCCAAGGACAAAACCACTGCATGTATGCAGCCAAACATCTATTCAAGTTTTAACAGGGGAAAACCACGCCTAATCCATTCTTGGCCCTATCATGGCAAAAATGACTCAATGGTAACCTACAACTGCTCCCAAAATGTGAGAGATAACACAACCAACAAAATGTAGGTGAACTCACCGCAATCGAACAACGTGGGGAAAACCACCACCTTGGCTCAATAGTTAAATGACAGCCAAAGTTACTTAGCTCAAAAGTGGAAGAGTAAACAGACTCTCAGCCTGGGCAGAAGGAAAACATGCAACCTAGAGCAGCTAATTCACAAGGGATATCGCAACCAACAAAATACAGAAAACAACAGCCCACAAATAGCAAAAGAAAACCACAGCAATCCTTCAGAGTCTGGTAATGGTGGAGGCAAAAACGACGACTCTATGTGCGATCAGGAGGAACGAACACAACCACATACTGGTAAGCGGTGTGAGAGAGAGAAAGGTGAACCCCCAAACAAGAAATCACACCCCTTCTTAACTCACCTCTATGTGAGGAATATGAACTGCCGCCCCTGCACGTCCCTGCATGATAGTGAACCCAACGACCAAGAGAGTGGCATAGTGATGGTTCCCTTAGCCATGTGAAGGTGGAGAGATGGATGGTGGAGTGAGCATGTGGCAAAGACTGACAGTACTACCACCCTCCACTTCCAACAATAACTGCCTCAACAACTCAGCAGAACATTAAAGTGGTGGTTGGATTAGACAAGGGAAGGTGAGCAAAAAAAACACGGTGATGACACATGGATTTTCCCCCCAGGGGCTCGAGGTTTAGAATCCCCACCCTTATCCTTAGGAATCATTCCCCTTCTCAATTTTAGTTGTAGTAAACATAGTTGGTTTGGTTATTTAATTAAAATACATAGCTACATGATGCCACAATGTTAATATGTGTCGTATGTCCTGATATACCATCGGTGACAATTCCAATTGCCGAACATAACAAAACCAAATCGATGGTGGGGCCTTGGCCTTTAGCTCCACACCATGGTTAATTACAATATATATATATCATGTATATTTAGTGCATCGGGGTCAAAACCAGGGATGTTACATTCCCCTCCCCCTTCAATAGCATTGTCCCTAGTGCTTTACAAAATTGAACAAAATGATACACTAGTATCGCCTCAGTGTTCCGCAAAATTGAAAAAAAATGGATGTGGCAATCGCATGGAATCCTCTAGCTCCCATGTAGCCTCTTCAGGTTTGTAGTGCTCCCATTGCACCTTTACCTTCCATATGGCTCGGTTCCGGAGCATTGTGACCTTCTTGTCGAGGATACGCATTGGCTTGCTTCGGAACTCTCCCTCGGGTTCCACCTGAATCACATCCCAATTTATCACATGGTGAGGATCATGTACATATTTATTAAGCAAAGAAGCATGAAAAACATTATGAGCTCTAGTACTAGCAGCCAATGCAAGTTTATATGCAACAGGCCCTATTCATTCAATCACTTCAAACAACCCACAATATCTTGGTGACAGCTTGGCACAACTCCCAAGCTTCAAGGAACTCTTCTTTTCCCTCACTCTGAGATACATGTGATCCCCAACACTGAAATCTCTGTTCTTCCTATGCTTATCTACATAGCTTTTCTGTCTGTCCTGTGCTGCCTTTAGATTCTGCCTGGTCTTTACAACCTCTTGCTCCATTTCCTTGAGTAGTTCAGGTCCAAGAACAATCCTGTTCACTGGGTTATCCCAAGTCACTAGTGTCCTACACCTTCTTCCATACAAAGCTTCATACGGACTCATCCCCAAGGATGCATGTTGTCCTTTATTGTAAGCAAACTCTACTAAGTGCAAGTAATATTCCCACTTGGTTGGTTTGTCCATCACATACATGCGAAGCATATCTTCAAGCACCTTATTAACTCTCTCTGTCTACCCATCTGTCTGAGGATGGTAGGCAGTGCTGAAGTTTAGCTTTGTACCCAAATCTACAAACAACCCCTTCCAAAAATTGGAAGTGAACTTGAGATCTCTGTCAGAGACTATTGCCTTTGGAAACCCATGCAATTTGAAAATCTCCTTCATGAATATCTTTGCAATATCATCTGTCTTATGCGTAGAATTTACCGATATAAAATGCACTGCCCTTGTCAACTTGTTAACCACAACCATGATGGAGTCATGTTGTCTCCAAGTCATCGGCAATCCTGTAATAAAATCCATGGAAATAACTTCCCATTTGCATTCCTGAACTGGCAAAGGCTGTAGCAAACCTGCTGGATGTTGATGCTCAACCTTTACCTATTGACATTTCATGCACCTTGAAATGTACTCAGCCATGTCCTTTTTCATTCCTGGCCAAAAGTACTGCTTTCTAGCGGTAGCAATTGTCTTATGGTATCATGGGTGACCAAAATACGGAGCTTGATGGATTTCATCCATAACAACTCTCCTCAAATACACTACATTCGAGATTTAAATTATTCCTTTGTAGGTGATAAGTCCATCTTCTTCCAATTTATATCCTTCATACTTTTTCTCAAGACTTTGCTCCTGCAATTTTTCTTTTATCTATTCGTACAATTCATCTTTGGCAACATGATTAACAATCTGATACATCAAATCTGATTGGAAAATACTAAGAGATGCCACCTGCATTTCTTGTACCTTCCTACTGAGCGCATCAACGAACTTGTTTTCTTTCCCCTTTTTCTGCTTGATTTCAAAATCAAACTCACATAAAAAATTCCAGCCATCTCGCTTGCCTAGCATTCAGAGTAGGCTGATCAAACAAATACTTCAGTCCACAATGATCTGTTCTGAGTTCAAATATTATACCCATCAACTAATGTCTCCACATTTTGAGAGCATGTACTATGGCTACAAGCTCTAAATAATGAGTGGCATAGTTATTCTCATGATCCTTCAACTTTCTTGACTCATAACATATCACGTGGTTGTTCTGCATAAGGAGTCCTTGAAGCCCTTGTCCGCATGCATCGGTACATACCACAAAATCTTTCTCTGGGTCTGCAACCTTCACTGTTGGTGCACTGGTGAGAAGATTCTTCAACCGCTGGAAGCTTTCTTCACACTTCAAAGTCCATTCAAACTTTACTCCCTTCTTTTGCAAATAAGTGATGGCATGTGCAACCTTGGAAAATCCTTCAATGAATTTCCTATAGTATCCTGCAAGTCCCATAAAAGATCTTACATCCATCACATTTCTTGGAGTAGGACAATTCATAATGGCTTAAATCTTCTTAGGGTCTACTGATATACCCTCTTCTGAGATAATGTGACCCAAATACTGAATTCTATCTCTGTAGAAGTCACAGTTGCTTAGTTTTGCATACAACTGATGTTCCCTAAACACTCGCAATGTCAATCTCAAATGCTCTTCATGTTATTCCTCATTCTTAGAATAAACAATAATTTCATCAAGGAAAACAAGAAAAAACTTGTCCAAATACTTGTTGAAGACGATGTCCATAAGGCACATAAATGTAGCTGGTGCATTTGTGAGACCAAATGGTACCACTACAAACTCATAATGTCCATACCTTGTCCTGTAGGCTGTCTTATGAACGTCTTCATCCTTGATTCTCACCCGATGGTAACCAGACCTCAATTCAATCTTGGAAAATACCTTTTCTCCTCTCATTTGATCAAAGAGGTCATCAATCCTAGGAAAAGGGTATTTATTCTTCATAGTAACCTTGTTCAACTGTCTGTAATCAATACATAACCTTACTGTACCATCTTTCTTCTTCACAAACAGAACTGGTGCTCCCCAAGGAGACACACTCGGCCATATATACTTCTTTTCCAACAACTCTTGTAGTTGCATCTTCAACTCTAGCATATCCGGTGTACTCATCCTATAGGGTGTCTTGGACATTGGTGCTCCTCTTGGCACTAGTTCAATAGTGAAATCAATGTCCCTCTTTGGAGGAAGCCCTGGAATTTCATCAGGAAACACATCCTTGAATTCCTATAACACTTGATAGTCCTCCAACCTAGGAGTCTCATCTCCTGTTGGTTCTAGAATATGAGCTGCATACACCTGGAAACCTTTCCTACAGGACTTCTTCAACTGCATTGCTGAAACCTGTCTTACTGAAATTACCTTCGGAATGCATTTCACAACTACTATGTTTCCTTCTCCATCCATGCATTCAAAAGTCTTGTTATAACAATCAAGCTTCACTCGGTGAGATTCTAACCAATCCATTCCAATGAGAACATCATAGGAACCAAGCGGTAGAACATTCAGATATACACAAGTGTTAAATCCATTCATGACCAATGGACATTTCTCTACCACTTCACTGACCTTTCTCTTAGTCCCAGTGGCTAGCTGAACTAACCAAGATTTTCCATGCTTTACCTTCTTAAAAGCACAAATCTCCACTACTCTAGGAGTAATGTAACTGTGAGTAGAACTAGGGTTAGTCAAAATAGAAATAGATTGTTCAACAATATTACCTACAACTTCAACCACAGTTGACTAGTGATCTTCCTGACGGTCCTTCAGTGCTGCATAAATTCTAGGGACTGCTCTTGCTACTTGACCCACTGTTTCTGCTCCCTGAATGTTATAAGTTGGTCTTGCACTTTCATTCTATAGTGGACAATATCTGTGCAAGTGAGGTCCTTCATATTTCCAACATTTGAGTGGACCTTTATTCTGATGTGGTTCTTTAAGCTTTCTACCTGTCGCTCCAACTAGATTACTCGTAGCTTGGGATGGCTGCTTCTATTGATTCCTAAATCTAGAAGGTTTGAAACCTTTCCTTATTTGGTCAAACTTCTCATTCTTCTTGTCCTTCCATGCCTTATGGTAATCAGTTTTACCTTTGCATTGCTCATAGCAATACTTAGCCTTCCTTATCACTTCTTCAAGAGTTCTTGGTTCATAAAACTCAATTCTATCTTTGTAGGCTTGAGGAAATCCACTCAGAAACTATTGGATCTTCACTTTTTCATCTCTGATGTACTAGACGTACCTCAACAATTCCAAAAATTTATTGGCATATTCATCCATGGTCTGTTGTCCCTTGATCTTGTCATCATAATACCTGTGAGAGAGGTATTTATACCTGAAATGCTTCTTGAACTGTTTCCACTTCAGTTTCCTTTCACTGATCCCCTTTACTTGCTTGAAGTGTTCCCACCAAATGGATGCTCGTCCATTCAAATTCAATATGGCAACTCTTTCCTTCATGTTTCCTGAATAATCCTGCACTTGAAAGTAATTCTTTACCCCAAGAAGCCAAGATTCATCTTCTTGTCCGGTCTTTATTTCACCATCAAATGTAGGAGGTTTAGCTTTCCTAAATTCATGTCGAGAGAGATCCCTATGGTGCCTTCTTCTTTTTCTTTTATGAGAAGATGAACTTGTACCTCCACTGGATTATTCAGAATCAAATGATCCACTAGAAGTCCTTCTCCTTCTCCTAGTGTTGCTCTTACTGCCTTCTGGTTTTGCTATACCTTGTCCAGAATCTATATTTCTCTACAAGTATGCCAAACTTTGCAACATGGCCACATTAAGCTGATGCTGCTCTTCCATAGATTTAATCAAGCTTCTCATGGTGGCTGCCACATTTGACGGTGTCTCTTGGAATCTTCAACTCTATGCCATCATTTCCATTACAGACATTTTCTCCCATGGCATCTCTCGCACGTTCATATGAATCCTGACCATTATACCCATCATGGGTTCTCATGAATGAACCACCTTTTGCTTTACCACACTGTTCTTCTGGAGTGCTTCTCCTGGAAGTTGTCTATAATTCTGCAAATGTGTTAGTAGCAAACTGTTAGATGCATATCATTAATACGAATCAAAACTACTTACCTTCCTCTTTTGGAAATTCATAAAACACAATTTTGCTTAAAACACAATTTTTTTTCTCTCTTTCTGTTTAGCCCTATGACCACGAACAGTCTGCTGAAATCTGCTGAAATCCTACTGAAAGACAGTTGAAAACTGCTTGAAAAATCACTGAGAAATTCTCTCGAAAACCCCAACTTCCTTTGGCCCAATTGGACCTCCTCCCAACTATCTTTCTGATACTTCGGTGGTCAAAACACCTAATTCTATGAAGGTCTATTTAATTATTCGTTTCCATCGTTTCGGTGACTAGAACATCTAAGTTTCTTCGCTGTATCAGTGGGTCACTTGTCTATTTCCTCCCACCGTATCGGGCTTGCAGTGTTCTATCATTCCACAACGGCGGCCAACAATCCCGTTATAATTTATGTGGACCAAATCTTTGTCGGTGGTTAGAGTGACATCCTATTGTGGCATCAGACACTTAGTTCTCTAGGCATCCGCAACAATGATTCCACAAGTCCTAACTCTTCCGATCATCAGATCTATCATTTCATCGGGCGGTTGGTATTGGTTAGTTAAACCTTAATACTTCCACAATGTTGGCACTCCCGATCACTATTGCCCCCGTAATTATACATCATAACTCGGAGCCATTATTCACTAAACACCTTGGCATAGGTGAGTGGAATACTAGTGCATCAATGAAATAGTTGACTAAGCAGCCGCAATTGCAGTTCATCTTCATTGAACCTTTTTTGATCGGCGATCCGATCCGCTAACATTGCCCGATGTTTTCTTCACTTCGGAAAATCCTTGCAAATTTTCCTTCTTGTCTTTCACTGTGTCGGCTATTTGAGCAATTATCCATCGGGTGGTTATTCCATTAAAGAGCCACAATGGCGGACACATCGTCGGCTAATTCTTTCCGTTATTCATCCGCGATCAATACCATTAACAACCCCAAATTGCCGATGATTTTCTTGCCTTAGAAAATTTTCAAAAACTTTCACTCCATCGTCATATCGGCTCAGCCTTCATCTAACATTCACCGATGGTCAATGAGCACATAGAGGGATTTCACAAATTTTCTTCCAACTGGCTTCCATCGGGTGAGCTTTAGACTAGCTCCTCCACAGCATCGAAAGAACTTCTCACTAAGGTTTCCAATGAGCCGACAAATTTGACACTCAGAAAATTTTTGTGAATTTTCCTGTCACAATTTTTTGATCTCTGCTAGGAAAAAGACAACCTGCCTCTGCTATCTGATCATTCATGGCCCATTTAGGCTGATGCTGCAACCTAGATCTGATACCATTTTGTCATGTCCCTGACCCTTCGACCGGGAAAGAGGATGCTACTAAACACCAAGCATACGGGTAACTAGCCCCCATGAACATTGACATACATACATATAATGCTGAAGGATGATACTTAAAAGCATAAAACATATTATGAAGCATTAATCATTCATATACATAGTGAAATAAAAACAACATGCATTCATATTCAATTCAACATTCAACATGTATATCATCATTCATCAATGGTAAATGTGATTGCAGACACAAGTTAGGAAAGAGTACTTATCTTATAGAGAACTTGTTCCACAACCAGCTACGTCGCTGCAACGTTCCACCCAACCATAGGCCACATGCTCTTTAATCTCTCAGCAACGGTGCCACCTGCAAGTTGGGCATGATTCCCCAAGGAATAAGGAACTAGCAGGCTTACACATAGCCGAGGATAACAACACCACAAGGGTACATAGTTCAACCAATCCAACACAGTTGGGTTTATCAGGCAAACAATGGATCAGCCAAGCCAACCAAGTTGGGTTTATCAATCCATTTAGGAGTTGGGAAAGGCTAAATGTTAAGATGGTGAGGTCATTGAAGAGCTACGGACACTGACACCAAAACCAGCCTAGCTTCTAGAATACCCACACACACCCAACACAAAAAAATCAGTCCTTTCTCCGCAACGCAGTCCATCAGACCCAGATCTCTCTTCCAGTGCTATTTCGGGGTTGTGAAGAAGAAATCCAACTCAATATCTCAGTCTATGTGGTTCTCAACCCACCAGGTTTATCAAGCACCTCAGGCCCCTCATTCACCACTCCAATGCAGTCCGAGGAAAATACCACTGCATGTATGTAGCCAGACATCTATTCGAGCTTTAACAAGGGAAAACCACACTTGAGTCGTTCTTGGCCCTATCATGGCCAAAACAACTCAATGGTAACCAACAAATGCTCCCAAAATACGAGAGAGAACACAACCAATAAAATGTAGGTGAACTCACAGCAATCGAACAACATGGGGAAAACCATGGCCTCGGCTTAACAGTGAAATGACAGCTAAAGTTACTCAACCTAAAAGTGGATGAGTAAACAAGTTCTCAACCTGGGTAGAAGGAAAACATGCAACCTACAGTAGCTAATTCACAAGGGATATCGCAGCCAAGAAAATACGGAAAACAACAGCCCACGAAAAACAAAATAGACAACAATCCTTCACAATACAACAATGGTGGAGGAAGAAACGAAGACTCTATGCATGATCAAGAGGAAAGAACACAACCACAATCTGTTAAACGGTGCGAGAGAGAGAAAGGAAAACCCCCAAACAAGAAATCACACCCCTTCTTAACTCAGCTCTGCATGAGGAAGATGAACCACCCCCCTGTGCGTCCCTGCGTGAGAGTGAACCCAATGACCAAGAGAGTGGCATAGTGATGGTTCCCTTACCCATGTGAAGGTGGAGAAAAGGCTGGTGGAGTGAGCATGTGGTAAAGACTGATAGTCCTACCACCATCCATTTCCATCAATAACTGCCTCAACAACTCAATAGAACATTAAAGTGCTTGTTGGAGGAGACAAGGGAAGGTGAGAAAAACAAATAGGGTGATGACACTTGTCGTTTCCCCCCATGGGCTCAAGGTTTACCATCCCCCCCCCCTTATCCTTAGGAATCATGCCCCTTCTCAATTTTAGTTACAGTGAACATAGCTGGTTGGGTTATTTAATTAAAATGCATAGCTACATGATGCCACAATGTTAATATGTGTCATATGTCCCGATATACCATCGGTGACAATTCCAATTGCTGAACATAACAAAACCAAATCGATGGTGGGGCCTTGGCCTTTAGCTCCACACCATGGTTAATTACAATATATATATATCATGTATATTTAGTGCGTCGGGGTCAAAACCGGGGATGTTACAGTCTCAATTATGGAGCATTGTGACCTTCCTGTCGAGAATGAGCATTGGCTCGATTTGGTACTCTCCCTCGGGTTCCACTTGAATCACATATTAATTTATCACATGGTTAGGATCATGTACATATTTCTTAAGAAAAGAAACATGAAAGACATTATGAGCTCTTGTGCCAGCAGGAAATGCAAGTCTATATGCAAATCGCCCTATTCTTTCAAGCACTTCAAATGACCTACAATATCTTGGTGACAGCTTTGCACAACTTCCAAGCTTTAGGGAACTCTTCTTTGCCTTCACTATGAGGTAAACATGATCCCCAACACTGAAATCCCTATTTACCCTATGCTTATCTACATAGATTTTCTGTCTCTCATGGGGTGCTTTCAGATTCTGCCTGATATTTACAACCTCTTGCTCCATCTCTTTGAGAAATTCAGGACCAAGAACAACCCTATTCATGGGATTATCCCAAGTCACTAGTGTCCTACACCTTATTCCATACAAATATTCATACGGACTCATCCCTAAGGATGCCTGCTGTCCATTGTTATAAGCAAACTCTACCAAGTGTAAGTAATCTTCCCACTTGGTTGGTTTTTCCATCACATACACGTGAAGCATATCTTCTAGTACTTGATTAACTCTCTTTGTTTGACCATCAGTCCGAGGATGGTATGTAGTGCTGAAGTTTAGCTTCATACCCAAATCTGCAAAAAATCTCTTCCAAAAATTGGAAATGAACTTGACATCTATGTCAGAGACTATTGCCTTATGTAACACCCCAGTTTTGACCCCATTGCATTAAATGTACATGATGTATATATTGTAAATGATCATGGTGCAGAGCTAAAGGCCAAGGCCCCACCATTGATTGGTTATGCTATGTTTTGGATTTAATTTGTCACCGATGGTATATCGGGGCATGCATAATACATATCAAGTTTTAGCATCATGTAAATATGCATCTTTAATTAAATAACCCGACCAGCTACGTTTGTGGCAACTAAATTGAGAAGGGGCATGATTTTCACAAGGATAAGGGTGGGGAAATTGTCAAACCTTGGCCAATGGGGGGAAAAATCCATGTGTCAACTTCCCTTGTTTTATCCAACGACCTCCATTAAGAATTGCTGCTGAGTAGTTGAGGCAGTTATTGTTTGGGAGTGGAGTGTGGCAGGACTGTCATTCCTTTCCCACACACACACTCCACCCATGGTTGAATTCAAAATGGCAAAAGAAACCACCGCCATCACTCCGAGAGATGATTGCTCTCTCTCCATGCCTGTGCTAAAAAACTCATGCACTCTCCACTACGCATGATCTCTGTGGTCTGTTTGTTACTCATTATTGTCTGTTCATCCACGCGCATAAGTGGAGCTGTTCATCCTCACGCAGGGACCATTTTTATCTGTTCATTATTCTCACGCACATGATTTCCTTGGGTTTTACCCACGCAATTTTTCCTCTACAGATTTACGGATGGTGTGGTTGTATACGTTCCTCACAGGTTGATTTGTGGGCTCTATGTTGTTGTTACTCACGCAGCAAGCTGGGAGCTGTTCAATCACTGTCACCCGTGATTTTCCTGTAGAAAGTCATTTCACACTTAGGGACTGTGTTGCGGTCTGTGTAATTCTTTTATGCTTGCTTAGTTGTCCAGGATGGACTATTGTCTTTCCTAATGTTGTGATTGCAGTTGATGTTGCGTTCGGGACTGTTGTAATTTGTTGGGGAGTTGTTTTGGCCATGATAGGGCCAAGAACAACTCAGGAGTTGTTTTTCCCTGTTAAGTTGTAATTGCTGATTAATTGCCTGCGTGCAATGGTTGGTCATCGGATTGTGTAGGGAGCGGGGATGGGGGCTTGGTTTGCTTGATAAACCTGGTGTGATTGGAAACCACATAGACAGCGCTAGAGGGCTGGCTTTCTTCTCCACAACCCCTGAATAGCACTGGAAGGGAATGCAGGGCCTGAGGGACTGTGTAGCAGAGAAAGGACTGATTCCTTGTGTTGGGTGTGTGTGGGTGCCTTAGAAGTCAGGCTAGCTCTGGTGTAGATTTTCCTAGCTCTATAATGAGCTCACTAGCTTATCATTTAGCCTTTCCCAACTCGTTGATGGCCTGATAAACTTGACATTGTTGGCTTGGTTGTCTTGTTGATGGCCTGATAAACCCAACTGTGTCAGCTTGGCTGTGTTTTGTGTATCCTTGGCTATGTATAAGCCTGCTTGTTCCCTTATTCCTTGGAGAATCATGCCCAGTTCGTGGGTGGCAGCATTGCTAAGAGATTAAGGAGCATGCTGGCCTATGGTTGGGTGGAACGTTGTAGCGACGTAGCTGGTTGCGAAACAAGTTCTTCATAAGATAAGTGATATTGTCCATTTTACTTCTGCAACCTTATTTTCTGTTAATGAATGTGATGAACATGTTGAATGAATGCTTGCATGAATGTATGTTGCTTCCATTGTGTATGATAAATAATTGCATCTGTGTATGTTCCACTTCAATGCATCCCATTATCAGCATTTTGTTTCATCATTTCAGCATGTTATTTTATGTTTTCACATGTTCATGGGGCTGGTATCCCGGATGGTTAACGCCATGGTCGCTTCCTCTTCACTGTTCGGAGGGACGGGGATGTGACACCTTAGGCAACCCATGTAATTTGAAAACCTCCTTCATGAATATCTTTTCAATGTCATTAGTCTTATGCGTAGACTTAACCGGTATAAAATGTGCTGCCTTTGTCAACTTGTCTACCACAACCATGATGGAATCATGTTGTCTCCAAGTCATCGGAAATCCTATAATAAAATCCATGGAAATAACTTCCCATTTCCATTCTTGAACTGGCAAAGGCTGCAACAAACCAGTCGGGTGTTCATGCTCAACCTTTACGTATTGACATTTCATGCACCTTGAAATGTATTCAGCCATATCCTTTTTAATTCCTGGCCAAAAGTACTATTTTTTGGGTGTATCAATTTTCTTCTGGTATCCTAGGTAACCAAAATACGGAGCTTGATGGATTTCATCCATAACAACTCTCCTCAACTCTTCTACATCTGGAATATAAATTCTGCCTTTATAAGTAAGAAGTCCATCTTCTTCCAATTTATATCCCTCATACCTCTTCTCAAGACTTTGCTGCTACAATTTCTCTTTTACCAGCTCATACAATTCATCTTCGGCAGTACGGTTAACAATATGCTTCCTCAAACCTTATTGGAAAATACTAAGAGATGCCACATGAATTCCCTACACCTTTCTACCGAGTGCGTCAGCTACCTTATTCTCTTTTCCCTTTATGTGCTTGAATTCAAAATCAATCTCACATAAAAACTCCAGCCATCTCACTTGCCTAGCATTCAGAGTAGGCTGATCAAATAGATACTTCAGAGCACAATGGTCTGTCCTTAGTTCAAATATTCTACCCATCAAGTAATGCCTCCACATCTTGAGGGAATGTACTATGGCTGCAAGCTATAGATCATGAGTGGCATAGTTCTTCTCATGCTCCTTCAACTTTCTCAACTCGTTACATATCATGTGGTTGTCTTGCATAAGGACTCATCTAATCCCTTGTCCGCATGCATTGGTACACACCATGAAATATTTCTCTGGATCTACAACTTTCAATACTGGTGCACTGGTGATATTATTCTTCAACTACTGGAAACTTTTATTCACATCTCGATGTCCATTCAAACTTTATCCCCTTTTTTTGCAAAGAAGTGATGGCATGTGCAACTTTGGAGAATCCTTCAATGAGTCTCTGGTAGTATCTTGAAAGTCCCATAAAAGATATTACATCTATCACATTTCTTGGAGTAGGCCAATTCATAATGGTTTCAATCTTTCCAGGGTCAATAGATATACCCTCTTCTAAGATAATGTGACCCAAATACTGAATTCTATATCTATAGAAGTCACACTTGCTCAGCTTTTCATACAACTGACGCTCCCTAAGTAATTGCAATGTCAATCTTAAATTCTCCTCATGCTCTTCCTCATTCTTAGAATAAATAAGAATGTCATCAAGGAAAACAAGAACAAACTTGTCCAAATACCTACTGAAGACACTGTTCATAAGGCACATAAATGTAGCGGGTGCATTTGTGAGACCAAATGGTACCACTACAAACTCATAGTGTCAATACCTTGTTCTGAAGGTTTTATTATGAATGTATTTATCCTTTATTCTCACATGATGGTAATCAGACCTCAAGTCGATCTTGGAAAATACCTTTGCTCCTCTCATTTCATCAAAGAGGTCATCAATCCTAGGAAAAGGATATTTATTCTTCACCATAACTTTGTTTAGTTGTCTGTAATCAATACACAACCTAAGTGTACCATATTTCTTCTTTACAAATAGAAATGGTGCTCCCCAAGGAGTCAAAATTGGCCTGATATACTTCTTTTCCAACAACTCTTACAGTTGCATCTTCAATTCTAGCATCTCTGGTGTACTCATCCTGTAGGGTGTTTTGGACACTGGTGCTGCTCCTGACACAAGTTCAATTGTGAAATTAATGTCCCTCTTTGGAGGAATCCCTGGAATCTCATCAGGAAACACATCCTTGAATCCTTGTAACTCATGATAGTCCTCCAGCCTAGGAGTTTCATCCCCTATTACCTCCAAAATATGAGTTACATACAACTGGAAACCTTTCCTACAGAACTCCTTCAACTGCATTGCAAAAAATTGCCTTGCTGAAATCACCTTTGGGATACCTTTCACCACTACTGGGTTCCCTTCTTCATCCATGCATTTGAAAGTCTCATTATAACAGTCAAGCTTTACCTTATGAACTTCTAACCAATCCATTCCAATGAGAACATCATAGGAACCGAGTGGTAGAGCATTCAGATCTCCACAACTGACCAATACATTCATGACCAATGGACATCTCTCTACCACTTCACTAACCTTTCTCTTAGTTCCAGTGGCTAGCTGAACTAACCAAGATTTTCTATGCTTTACTTTCTTAAAAGCACAAATATCCACTACTCTAGGGGTAATGTAACTAAGAGTAGAACTAGGGTCAATCAAAATAGAAACATATTGCTCAACAATATTACCTGCAACTTCAACCACAATTGATTGGTGATCTTCCTAGCGGTCCTCCAGTGCTCCATAAATCCTAGGGACTACCCTTGCTACTTGACCCAGTGTTTCTTATTCTTGAATGTTGTAAGCTGGCCTTGCACTCTCATTCTCGAGTGGACAATTTATATGCATGTGGGGTCTTCCACATTTCCAACATTGAAGTGGCCCTCTATTCTATTGTGGATCTTTAGGATTTTCTCCTATCACTCCAAATGGCTTACTCAGAGCTTGGGATGGCTACTTCTGCTAATTCCTGAAGTTAGAAGGTTTGAAACCTTTCTTTCTTTGGTCAAAATTCTTATTCTTCTTGTTATTCCATGCCTTATGGTAATCAGGTTTACCTTTGATTTTCTCATAGCAATACTTAGCCTTCCTTATTGCTTCTTCAATAGTTCTAGGTTCATAAAACTCAATTCTATCTCTATAAGACTAAGGCAATCCACTTAGAAAATGCTGGACCTTTACTTTCTCATCTTTGATGTACCTAACATACCTCAACAATTCCAAGAAATTATTCGCATACTCTTCCATGGTCTGCTATCACAATATCAGCTTATGGAACTCCTTAATATTGTCATCATAGTACCTATCAGAGAGGTATTTCTGCTTGAAATACTTCTTGAACTATTTCCACTTAAGTATCCTTTCACCGATACTCTTTACTTGCTTGAATTGTTCCCACCAAATGGATGCTCTTCCATTCAGATTGAATATGGCAACCCTTTCCTTCATGTTTCCTAAATAATCCTGAACTTGGAAGTACTTCTTTATCCCAAGAAGCCAAGCTTCAGCCTCTTATCCAATGTTTACCTCACCATCAAATGTAGGAGGTTTAGCCTTCTTAAATTCATCCCGATAGTAATCCTGATGGTGCCTCTTTCTCTTTCCTTTGTGAGAAGAAGAGCTTGAATCCCCGGTGGATTCTTTGGAGTTAGATGATCCACTAGAATTCCTTCTTCTTCTCCTAGTACTGCTCTTACTGCCTTCTAGTTTTACTGTACCCTGTCTAGAGTCTATCCTCCTTTGCAAGTTTGTCAAACTATGCAACATAGCAGCATTCAACTAATGCTGCTCTTCCTGGGATTTAATCAAACTTTTCATGGTGGCTGCAATATCTGGCAATGTCTCTTGTAATCTCCTTCCATTAGACTCTATGTTATCATTTCTAACTCAGACATTTTCTCCCATGGCATCTCGCGCACGCTCGTAGGAATATCGAGCATCATATCCGTCATGGGTTCTCATGTCTGAACCACGACTTACTTTACCAAACTACACTACCTGGATTAATACTTCCCTTGAAGGTGACTACGATTCTGCAAATGTCTTAGTAACACAACTGTTAGATGCGTAACATTTATACAAATCTGAATTACTTACCTTCTCTCGGAAAAAAATCATACAATTACAAGTTTTCCCAAAACACATAATTTTCTTCCTCGAAGAACGACTGTCTCAGGGGGATGATGGGGGTCAAGGGGGCTTTGATTTTTGTGAAACCTAGAACATAAGATCGTTGCCATTTTCATTCTTTTCAGCCTTGAAAATCCACTGAAAGCTGTTGAAAATCCCACTTGAAAACTCAAAATTTTCTTTCTTCATATCGGGCCTCTTCCCCACTAACCATCCAACGTATCGGCTCCCTAGTTAACTATGCTTCCAACAGCTCAGCGGTCTGAACTTCATCTATCTTTCGATGCTCATCGGTTGTCCAATCCCCTAAATTTTCCTGATCTTTTAGGATGATATTTCTCTTGCTTCCAACACATCGGCTAACTGATCAACTTAATTTCTCCGACGTATCGGCGGAGCGATCCTCTAAATTTCTCCGATGTTTTCTATACTTAGAAAAATTTTCAAAAAAAATTCTTCTTCCACCCATCGCCGTATCAGCTGCTCGATCAGCTAAATTTTTCCAACGCTTCATCTCTCTCTTCACCTTTTCTCCTCTGACGGCATCGGAAGTCCTTCCGGCTAAATGAGCCGACGTTTCAGTAGTCTTCAGTTGAAGGCTTCTGATGATTTCAACACTTTGAAATTTTTTTTTGAAAAATTTTCCTCCATGGTTCTTCGTTGGTTGTGTCTCAACTTAACCCAGCCAAGACCATCAGCTTCTCTCCACCGAAACCCTCGACTCCTTCCCGCTGAAACCACTGACAAAACTCCAAACTTGAACAAATTTAGAAAATTTTCATTCCGCCGGTTCCTGTTGGGTAGAATTCCATCTAGGTTATCCGATGTTTCAGATGAGCTTCCATCCAAGTCCTCTGACGTATCGGATGGGCTTCAACCTAAGCCTTCCGATGTTTTTCACACTTAGAAAATTTTTGTTGAAAATTTCGGTCATTTCTATGATTCCTCATTTCTTACTATTTGGTAGAAAGCAACTTTCCTTTGTCACTGCATCTTCACGGCCTATTGAGGTCCATTCTGCAACATGAGCTCTGATACCACATTGTAATGTCCCCAACCCTCCGACCGATGAAGAGGACTCTACCATACCATTAACTATCTGGGCAACTAGCCCCATGAACATGTACATACATAAAAGATGAAATTATTTGAAGTAAAACATGTAGAGATACATAATTATTCAACATACAGCGGAAGAAATCCATACATTCAAGAATTTGACATGTTCATCGTAATCCATTAAACAATAAATATAATTGCAGAGATGAAATAGACAAGAATACTTATCTTGTGAATAATTCGTCCCACAACCAGCTACGTTGCTACAACGTTCCACCAACCATAAGCCAGTGTGCTCTTTAGTCTCTTAGCAACACTGTCAACCCCAAGCTGGGCATGATTCCCCAAGGAATAAGGAACAAGAAGGCTTACACATAGCCAAGGATACACAAATCAGCCAAGCCAACAAAGTTGGGTTTATCAGGACATCAAGGGGCTGGGAAAAGTTGAATGCTAAGATGGTGAGCTCGTTGAAGAGCTAAGGACACCTACACCAGAACTAGCCTGACTTCTAAAACACCCACACACACCCAACACAAGGAAATCAGTCCCTTCTATGCTACACAGTCCCTCAGACCCTGACTTCCCTTCCATTGCTATTTAGGGGTTGTGGAGAAGAAATACATCCCTCTAGCTCTGTCTGTGTGGCTCCCAAAAACACCAAGTTTATCAAGCAAACCAAGCCCTCATCCCCACTCCAACATAGTTCAAATACCAACCACTACATACACGCAACAAAACAAGCAACTCACAACTTGGATGGGGAAATTTGATCCCTGAGTTGTTCTTGGACCTATCGTGTCCAAAACAACTCAACAAGAATCCACCGTAGCCCAAAACATAACTGGAATCGTAGCAAAAAAAATCATGGGAAAAACAACAACCCCGATCTCAACACTGAAGGAACGAGAAAATACACATCCCAGAGAATTGGAGAGGAGATCCAACTCTCAGCCTGGATAGGGAAAACATATACATAGACCACAAAACCAGTATGAATAATACACACACACAACAGAAATTGTGCCCATGAGGCCGCTCTTCCAGCTCGTTGCGTGAGGAAACAATCCTTGACCGATGCGTGAGGAGAACGATGAAGAATCCCAACCCGTGCATGAGGAGAAGAGAGCGACTGTCTCTATGTGTGGATGGATGGAATGGAAGAATGGGAGAGATGGAGTCATTTTCCTCTCTACCCACGTGAAGTGAAAGGGTATTCTGGTGGAGTGTGCGTGTGGGAAAGGACTGACAATCCTGCCACACACCAGTGCCCAGCAATAACTGCCCCAACTAACAACAGAAGTTTTAATGTGGTAGTTGACTGATGAGAAAAGGAAAGGTGAGTAATTCAAAAGGGTGGGTGACAACTAAATGCGTTTAACAGCTGACACATGGCTTTTCCCCATAGGCTCAAAGTTTAATAATGCCCCCCCTTATCCTTAGGAAAATCATGCCCTTTTCATTATGGTTGCATTCACATAGTTGGTTGAGTTCATTTTAATTAAAATGCATAATTACATGATGCCAAAACTATAATGTGCCAGATAGCACAATATTCCATCGGCAATGATTTCAATCGCCGAAACATAAAATGACCAAATCGATGGTGGGGCTTTTACGTTTAGCTCCACACCACTATTAATTACAATATACACATCATATACATTTAATGTGAATGGGGTCAAAAACGGGGTGTTACACTAAGGAATATGCCACACCATTTAGATGTATTGGGATATGTTTTTATGAAACCCGCTCAAATGATCCTATGTAGATCCATTTTAATTAAGGTATGACCAAATCCAAGTCTTGATAAACCTTAATATGCCTTACATCATTAGTCACAAATTCAATCAACAAACCAATCACAACGTGATATTTCGCTAGGTTGTTTATTGCGGGGACCAAAGAAATTCCTCCTGAACTGACTAGATTGTCGACAGGAGAGTACAGTACCCAGGATGTTGACACAAGATTAAAGTTTTAGCGATTAGCACCATTCATGAAACCGATGTAGGTGGTAATCAATTCATTTTAAACATAGGACTACATAAGTAGGTTTTTGAAAGACACATTTAACTTTCACACTCAATATACACTTCTCAAAAACACACAACACCCTATAAAAAATATGTATATCAAATCTATGCTAGATGTCTTAAGTGTAGTATTTTTAGGGTAGGGACTGTTGTAAGGATCTCCCAAGGGTATCCCGTCCTAATATATCATCAACTCATATTCCCCTTTCTCCAAAATATGACTGACAATGTAAGGCCTATGCCACATATATTCCAACTTCCCAGCTCATAATTTTTTGTGCTTTTGGTCGTAAGTCAAGACCAGGTCACCTTCATTGAAGGAGTGAGGCTGAACGGATCTGTTATATTGATTTTTCATTTGTCGTTTATGCACCTCATTTTCTAAGGTAGTGTCAGGATGGGTCTCATCAAGATTTTTTATGTACAATAAACATTCTTCTTATGGGGTGGTATTGGGTAATCATTCCACTACGATATTGAGAGAAGGAATTTCACATTCTATGGGAAGAGTAGCCTCTAGTTTGTACACAAACTAAAATGGTGTGAAACTAGTGGATGTGTTGACGCTGGTCCGATAGGCCCATAACGCATAAAATAGTTTCAAATTCCAGTTAGAATTGGATTTTCCTACCATCCATTGAAGCATAGTTTTTAAAACTTTATTCATGGCTTCAACCTAGCCATTGTCTTGCAAATACTAACGTGTAGAGTTATCATGGAGAAACACTAAATTAGAAATTAATTCCAACATCATGTTCTTTTGTAAGTGTGACCGGTGATTGGTCACAATGTCCCTATGGATATCGAATATGGCGATGATATGGTTGAATAGGAAAAGTGCAGTTGTTTTTCCATCCTCGACATAGGTAGGAATAGCCTCAACCCATTTAGTGAAATAGTCCACAACCACAATGATGTAACCATGCCCCCCAAGTAAGGTGGGTCTACAATGCATGAATTAAATCCACCATTTTGCAAAGGGTCCAACTTCTATAACAAGATGCAACAGAGCATGATGGGTGCACATTTTCAATGTAAAAAACTAAAAAGGTGGGAACTTGTTGATGGACTCTATGCAATCTTTGAAGATTGAGGGCCAAAAATACCTAGCGCATAAGATTCTCTCAGCAGTAGCCATCCCATAAAGATGAATTCCATAATCTTGAGAGTGGCAATAATTCAAAACTATCTCAAGCCCATTATGAGTTAAACAACGTTGTAATACCGTATCAACTCTCCAATGATATAATTTATCACTAATGATTACGTAGCATTGAGCGTGATCACAGATAAGATGACGTTCATCAAAGGTCCGGTTAGGATTAAATCATTATGTTTGCATATATAGAATTAAATATCCATACCAGGGGTTAGTCGTACTAATGAGGAACAAGGATTAATCTAGAAATGAACTGATGGGGATTGTTCTCTGAATAATACGTGGAGGGTCACACATCAGGTTGAACAAAACAAGAGACTTATTGGAAGTGGATTTCACAAATTCCAAATCAAACTCTTGGAGAATGACAATCCAGCAAGAGTATTTTCCCCCAAGCACCTCACAAGTCAATATTTAATACATGGAGTTAGAATTTTCATATACTGTAGTCGTTCGGAGCAAGATGTAATGATGTTACTTTTGGACCATGATGAACATGTCTAGAGAAAGTTTCTCCACATGCGAGTATTGGGTTCCAGAGTCTAAAAGACTCCTACTTAGATAGTAGATCACATGTTCATGACCATGTTTGTCTATTTGAACCAATACCATACCGATGGTAGATAAGTTTGCAACCACATATAGGGAATAATCCTTAGCATATTGGGTGGTTGCAAAATAGGTGCGTGTGTGATGGTGTGCTTAATATTATTTGACGCATGCTGTGCCAAATCATCCCAAATGAAAAGGGTTGTTAGAACAATAATCCATCCTTAGTAACTTAGTTTATACCTTAGTCAAATTCTTTTTCTTATATGCATTGATTACTATGGTTTAGACTTAGGTAAATTGGCCTAGGAGGTGAACTCATTATTTTCATCCATTCACACACACACCGGTTCTATAACTTGGTCAAACTAGAATATGTGCACCCGCATTAATGTTTTGGAGTGCTCCTTCCTTGTTTTGCAAAATATGGGTTTGGCTAGGGACACTAGTGTTTTTTAATCCCACTTTGGCCCTCCTAGTGCATTTATTGTTCACCTTGAGCCACTCCCACACCTGTATTTGATCAGCCACACCTATATTGGACATTTATTCCCCAGCATGCCTCACTAATGTTCCACCCAATGTTCACACCATGGTTTGTGAATTTTTGGGGTGATTTGAGAGCTGATTGGTCCACCTAGGGGGGATGGAGGTAAAATCTAGTTATGACACATGTGAACTCACAAATGTCTTCCTAAGACTCACAATTTTTCACAAATGTAATATATGCCTATTGTAAAAATATTCATATGTTAGACAGTTTCAATAATATCCACTATTGTGTTCACATGTGGTGTAATTTTACTCTTTCATGACTTTTTGTGCTTGTTTTGAAAACTAGAGGGAATTAGTGAGAGTTTCTTGAATTATAGATCTAGCTGTGAATCAGTTCTCATGTGGTATCAAATCTGATTGAAGCTGCAAATTGAATTTAGTGTGTTTGATTTTCTATTAGAGTGATTCTCTAGAGAAATTTGTGAGTTTTCATTGCAGGTACCTTCAACATTTTTCACCACTAGTGCAAACAGAGATGGAGAAAAATCATCTCTCTATAACACCATTCAATTACTTCAAATATAATTTTGATATGGTTATCTAGCTGAGGTCCAAGTTTCTCTATAGGGTCACCATGGGGACAGAGGTCGCACCAAATTCTGCACTAGAGAAATCGAGGTATTTCAATAGACTTGAGGTCGAACTTTCTCCCGTTTTTTTAACAGATTTTTACTAAGTAGTATTTATGATCTTGATTGAAAATATACATATTGAATACATGCTTCAACTAGATTTTCATTTGTTTAAATTATGAAACTTGGTATGAATTATTTTTTATAATCCCTAGGGTTAATTTTTATGTTACATGATAATCTAATTGCTTAAATTTAAACTCAACCTTTAATTCCTAGATAGGTTTTTAAATTTTAAATTGTCTTAGTTATTAAACAGTTCTAGAAAAATTAAATGTCAAACAATTTAACTTAGATTCAAACCCTCTCTATTAGATAACTAGCTACCATATCTTCGCTCAAACATTATTATAAGTTAAACCAGAGATTTCACAAATCTATATAAATAAACCCTAATACTAAACAAAATACATTTATAAAACTATGCTCAAAACATTTAAACAATTAGTAACTACATTTTAAAAAACAAACAAACTAGAGATCGAATATCTTAACACACTAAATCCAACCCTCAAAATAAGTCCATATATTGGTAGGTTTCATATTTCTAGCAAACGCATTGTTCCCACAATATAAATAATGATAAGCATCATTACTAAACCAAAAAAAAACATTAATAAAATGCTACAACCATTATCATAAAAACACAACCATCAAATTTACCAAAGCGTGAATGCCGAGAGCCTAATCAAGATTTACAAATAATATTAATAAAATATAACCACACATCCAAGATTTATCTCACCTAGCCCAGCCATTGAATCCTGTAAAGGATTGGCTGAAGCCCTTCATTTTATTATTTACAAACACACATAAACAAACATAAAACATCCAAACTAAATAGATTTATTCCCAATTCATCGTGTTAAATGGAATCGTAAGAACCAATACATAAATACCATATTAGAACAAGGAATTATATTCTTAAAATACATAGGATCTAATCCTGTGAACACACAACGAAAATACCAAAACATTTACAACTTGTATCAACCACAAAGGGTTTCTCCTTGTAGTGCCCCATTTTGTTAGACTCTTTTATTATTCAACTATATTATTATTTGAGGGCATTTTATCACAAATGACCCGATTAAATTTCGAAATGTATGTTTTGATCATGTTGATATATTTGAGTACTCATGGATAAATGAAATTTTGTAATGCAACACTGTACTACCTTGTTGGATCGACTATTTCAAGTGTTAAAATGTGTAATGGTTTTAGGGCATTTTGAGTACAAACGACCGGGTTTAATGCGATGAATTAAAACAACTTATTTATGTATTGACTGTTGTGTCACAATGATTTCTTATGAATGAATGGACATTGGTAGATAGATTATACAATGTGATATGATTGATCTTAAAATGTGTAAATGAAATGTATGAACAATTTGCATTTCTTACGATGTATTGGTAGATGCTTTGACAGTTTTCTAAGTGTGACAGGGACCCAACTGCGCAATGACACAAAGTGGTGTCAATGCCACATGAATTTCAGTTTGAGTATGAACATGATATCAGGTGATACAATTTATTTTAATAATGTTTTGATTAAATTGTGTAGTGCGATTAATGCACATGGTTTTCATGTGTGCAGGCACATGATCTTGGTTCCCAATCGATCCACAAAGGATGATGGGGTTGCACGGAAGAAAGTAACCATATTGCTAGCACATATTCTCCATGTGGCAGGTTGAAAAGCGAGAGAGGCTTTTACCTGCAATAGACATGCTGCCGTGAGGGTAGGCCGAGGACTCGGTCACTCACGAGGATTAACTGAGGGGCGCGCAATGAGGTGTCGACCTTATTCCTCAGTAGCCATGAGTCTCTCTATAGCGTGGATTGGATTGAGTTAACATGGTCTCAGCCATCGCACTAACTCCCCGCCACGGAAAGTGGGACATTTGAAGGGCATGAAGACGGTCATGGCACCCTTGATGTCGCCTGAAGAAACAAAAGAAACTATTAAACTATGAGGTTGTAAATATGTAATAACTAAAACTCATGACTTAGAAGTAATCGAAAGTACAACCTTTGGAAATAAAAATTTAAAAAAAAAAAAATAATAATAATAATAATAAAAAGAAATAAAATAATAATAATAATAATAATAATAAAAGAAAAAAAGAAAAAAGAAAAAAAGAAGAAGATTCTAAAACTTAACACTTTTCACACACACAAAATAGCAAATCAACAGCAAGAATATAGGAATGAAATTTAGAAATGGTTAATGGAATAAATGCATTACATAAATGCATATGGCAAAGATCCGTTGAAATATAGCAAAAATAAATTCAAATAAGAATAAAGAAATAATAATAATGACAATAATTTTACATTATGAAAATTATATAAATAAAGGGGTAGGGTTTGGAGTAAGGGGCTTTTTTTTTTACCCTAATGTTGGACGGATGGAGGAGAGTGGGGGAACCGGATGGTGGCTATAGAGAGTTTGGCTTATCAGTGTGAACAGGGTTGGGAGGCCCTTGGAGAGATTCTACACACTTGATCGTGCTTGGGTACTTCTTCCTGCAACCCCATTTAGCTCGGGGGTCCTTGGGGAAGAAGAGTACCCATTGGAATGGCAGGGAGGTCAACCGGTGGATCATTGGTGATTCGGAACTGATCGACGTTCGTGGGAACCTGGCAAAGTTCGTGGTGCGGCAACCTCAGAAGGAACAAGTCTGCACAAGGAAATTCAGGTTTTTACGGATTGTTAAAATGTTGTTATAATTTCGATTCCTGAAATGTATTTTATATAGATCTGTATTTGGTATTTTAATATAGATCTCGATTTATATTCTAGATCTGTATTTGCATTTCATCCAGATCTGTATTTTGCATCTTATTATGAGATCTCCGTTTAGAATTTGTTTATATGCCTGGGTGCTGCTCAGAGTTGGAGGATACACCATATGCTGGTATTTTTATGAGTAATGGAATTATATTTATGTTTGTAAATTGGATCTGGAAAGTAATTATTGATGCATGTATTGTGCTTATATTCCTGTGTGTTTTCTTTTTATTATTGATATGCTTGGATCTGAAAAATCGACACTCCAATGCCAGCGATTTGGTTTTTGTACAGATCTGTAAATCGATTTTACTTCATTGGTGGAGATTTATATTTATTTAAGATCTGGACAGTTATTCCTCCTTTGTCTGCATTTTTCATTTTATTAAGAATCCTGGAACGGAAGTTATGCAGACTTCATTTGATTGCTAGCGATTTCCATAAAGAAAATGGATCTGCGTCTTGTTTTGTAAACAGCTTAAGTTTTTGTTGTTTACATGTTAAATCCTTACCAATACATTGCCAGCATTTTCTATATCATTGATAGCTGTGATTTGAGTGTTGTTTGAAAATACAATAATAAATGGGACAGTGAGAACAGTGACTGCATGTAAAACTCTGAACTTAAACTGTAGTGCTCTTCCTAACGGTAGAGCACTAGGTCCATTTCTTTGTGATGTTCTCTATTAAGACAATTTAAATCATATTGCATGTTTATATCTATGTCTTTACTATTATTTTTGTAAACACATGAATGTACAATCATGAACTGTACAATCATGAACTGTAAGCATATTAAAGTAGAAATAGGAGCTATTTGATAAACTTCGTAAATTTTATCTTTGTAAACTAGACAATAATACCATACAGAAATTTAAAATATACTTATCTGGAATTGAAATACCTGGAGTTTGCTGACCTTGTAGGCTCCTTCCTCTCCGAGCTTTCCATCCAACCGTCCAAGCCTTGATTAACAAAATGATGTGCCACCCTGCCGACCAGCTCTCATCATGTGCTGGCCCTAGGAAACCCACTGGTTTCCTAGCCCCCGAGCCCACAGACCAATAATACCGAGAGTAGCTTCCTCTCCATTCTTTTCTTCTCAGTCTCAGTCATTTACAGATATTCTCGTCCTTGAGTTGTCCCCCTCCTCAAGTTTTTCCTCTCCCTCATTTTTCCACAGATGCAGAGTAAAAATTCCCCAAAATAAATCCAACCTCTCCTGGCCTCCCTTGAAATATCCAAAATCCCCTCCTTATACCTCCTTCCACCGCCTCTTACATTATTATTTTATTTTATCATTGGTAGTGCCGTTCCGATAGGTCTGACATGTGTAATGTATTTATCTTGACTTGTACATGTCAAAATGTCATACATTACCAATTTTAATGTTTTATGAAATTGTAAAG
>LPNX010287428.1:0-18484 GCA_001517045.1 Pseudotsuga menziesii
GGTGAAACAATTGATTTGAGAAGGAAAAACAAACAATTGATTTGAGAGAGAAAAACAATAGAGAACTTTTTTTATTGCCGGAGTGACAAACTATAAATGATCAAATAAATGACCAATTGTTATGTGGTCATTTTTAGTCTAGATATCCTGTGACCAAATTTGGTCATTTATCTTGGTTGTTTTTAGTTGGTTTTTATCCCATGACCAAAAGTGGTCATTTATCTTGGTTGTTTTTAGTTGGTTTTTATCCCATGACCAAAAGTGGTCATTTATCTTGGTCTTTTTTAGTTATCTCACTTAAATTTATCAATTTTGGTCATTTATCCCTTCAAAAAACTATGGTGACCAAAAATTTTGGTCTCCTGGTCACTAATCTCTCATTTTCCACTAGTGGAAGTTATGAGATGGAAATATGGATTTATGAGCTCTTTACAAGTTATGACATGGAAAAGAGAAACACACCTACGGTTTCATGAACTACCATTACATGATATGGTTTCATGAACTACAATCTCATTGAGACTTTCATACTAGGGTTTCATGAACTACGATTGCATACTAGGGTTTCATGAACTACAATTGCATGCTATAGTTTCATGATCTACAATTGCACACTATAACTAGGGTTGAGAAGTTATGAGATGGAAGTAGGGTTTTATGACCTCTTGACAAGTTATGTGATGGAACTAAAATGGTATGGTATGTTATATGTTAGTATGGTATGGTATGGTATGTTAATACATGGTATGATGTTAGTATTATAGGGTATTGTAGGGTATGTACTATGATGTTAGTATTCTAGGGTATGGTATGGTATGATGTTATTATGTTATGGTATGTTATGTTATGGTATGTTATATTAGTTGGTAGGGTTTCATGAACTCTTTACAGGTTATGAGATGGAAGTAGAAACACATGTACATGTACACATCCTAAACCAACTAGGGTTTCATGAACTACAATTGCATGCTATAACTTGGGTTGAAAATGGCCCTCTCCCTCATGTTTTCATGGCCCAATGTTTCTATATATCACTAAGAAAGCAAATGTTGCTGCATTATATTATTCATGTACTAGAATATAAGCCAACAACGTGTATAATAAAACTAGGATTCAGATATTGAGACATGGAACTACAAACTAGGGTGTTATGAACTCTTTTGTTTGAAGATCAAATTAGACTGGTTAGTATCATTTAAGTATAAACCAAAAGGCCATATAGCCCTAGGATACACTTACAAATTGAAATCCAACTAGGGTTTCATGAACTACAAATTGCATATTATAACTAGGGTTCACAAGTGATGAGATGGAACTAGGGTTTTATGACCTCTTTAGGTATATATCACTAGATTGGTTAGTATCATTTAAGTAAAAACCAAAAGGCCCTATACCTAGGCTAAGCACATACATGAAATAATTTTATTGGGATTAATATGAACTACTTACTATTTCATATGTTCACAAATGCAAATACCAATGTGTGCAAATGCTAGGAACGATACTCAAATTATCAAATTGTTACAATTGAATTAAACCCTAGGTTATGAATTGAATTTATTTGTTATCCTAAACCCTAGCTAACACTATTGTAATTGATGAATAGTTACATGCTAGAATTTCCTGAAATGCTAACCCTAGCTAGACTTTCCTGAAATGACATGTGCTTCTATGATGAAAGATGATTAGGGTTTATAAACCCTAACGAGGAAAACAATTATAGTGTGGAGATTTGAATTTTAGCTTATATTATCTTTATGATTGGGTAGATTCTAGAATTGGTTATGCATTCTAGTTTGAGATAATTTTGGGTTTAATTTGTTAAGTAAACTTTAATGGTGTTTATTTTGTTAGATATCCTAAGTGCAGACCTTTGGATAGGTCATCATGCACTTATGTAGGCCATTAAGATGATGACTAAGCCTAAATCCTCTGAAATAAAAGGAACTTGCTAGCCAAAATAACACTTCAAACCATGATTGTAAACCCAAAGAGTACTAAATTTGTCACAGTGGTATAGGAGCTAAAAACACAATCTCACAAAGAATACAGGCAAATATGCATAAAATTGGCAAAATGGTGCTGCAATGGAAGTAGCAGCTCCGTATAATCAATGAATAATCCAATACAATGATCATGAAAGATGCATGAATGCCAAGACAATTTGAATTCCCAAGGAGGTCATTCAAATTGAATGAATGGGTATAGCTTAACTGATTGTAAGCCACAGTAAACACACTAGTTAACCAACTGATCAAGTCATGTTGACTCAATTAAGTCCTAACTGAATTCGGAGTGCAATGAATGACTGAGTCTAACCAAAAGTAGCTGAAACACATGTCACTACATGCCAACCAATAAGTGGTAGTGCATCATTAACTCCAATGAACCCCGATGAGGTTAATTGAAGTCAAACTGGCCATCAAAGGTGGTTGGAGGCGCCCCTGTTGACTCCAGTTCATTAAATATTAATAAAATAATCAATATAATGAATGGAGGCACCTTCACCACTCAGCTTTAACTGATTGTTGTTGAAATATTGTAACTTCAAAGAATATTCTATATGTATTTTTTTGTGGTCCCCGATGATCCTACCGGGAGAACCACTTGTATTACTTTGTACCTCGATGCTTCTAATCAGAAGAACTAATAAGAGTCATGAGGTAGTCCCCTTTAATTGTAAAGGTGGGTCATTACCACCCTAGTGTGGTTACTTGAGCCTACATGTGTAACTCGAGCCTACATGATTAACTCTAGGCTACATGTTGGATTTAATTATTAAAGTGAACTTATGAATATAAATAGAGGTGTGGCGCTCCTCATTTGGAACACACACTCACTTGTGTAGCACATTAGTGAAGGAGAGAGAAGTAGCTAGAGAAGGAGGAGGATCAATCATTGATCAAGTCTTTCGGGTTTTACCTTTTATCTTTTTGGGGCATCTATATTGAGGAAGCTTTTGCTAGGTTTTTCGCTTTAGGGTTTTCCCGGGACAAATCTTTGTGTTCTTTTTGTATGGTTGTGCTTGTCTATCTTTCAGTGATATTTTGGCTTATGGTTATGCTGCTATGAAACTAAATATTTTAAGATATGATATAACCATTAAAATTCAACATGGTATCAGAGCCACCCTAAAAGAAGACATTGTGCATCTATAGAAGCTAGGGATTCCTACCTTTTGGGTCTCTCTCCACATTCTATCAGCAAAATAAGGCTAGGATGACTCTCCATTGAAGGGCGCATCTTTCTGTCGAAGCAGAATTTGATTCCGAGGATTTTCAGTTTTCGATGCGGGAAATTAGGGCTTTCTATAGAAGAGGAATTTTTGAGTGAGCCCGGCATAGGATTGATCTCCTCATCAAAATTGAAGTTTAAGAGACTTGGTTCAAGATTTTTGGTTGGGTGAAACTCTGGTAAAGTCAAACCCTAGTTTGACCCCGAGCTGAAAAAACCCTAAATACTAAAAATGATAAGTTTTGGTACATTCACTATATCGTGGTATTGGAGAAGGATCAGGAGCTGCCAATTGCATAGGTCGATACTAACATGCTAATGTACACTGTGTCCAAAATTCAGCCTCATATTCGCTATATTATGGGAGATATGAGCCCTCCACGTTAGGGTTCCAGCCTCTTCTAGGATTCATCCCTAAACAAGACACCTGGGGAAAATTGCTATATATTGGGCTACAAAGGTCCAAATGAAATTTTTGAAGATTTTCCAGAAAGGGTACGGACTGTAATTTTTGTGGTCCAATGTTCAGACCCAGAAGATAAAATAGTGACACATGGAGGTCCATACAACTTTGTTGTTTTGAACAGTCCTGTAATAGTTCACCTTGGGAAAATGATCATAAGTCCCAATTGGTGAAACAATTTCTGATTAAACCTATGGTTTTGGAACAGGGACATGTGAGGCTACCTCATTGCAAAGTTTTAGACACATAGGAGCAGTAATTTTTGAGATAGCGCAGAAATAGTATCACACATTTCTACAGAAGAAATTGGAAAACTAGGGCTTTCTATTCCGGGAGCTTCCCTCCATTGTTTTTAGAAAAGGAGTACATTGGATAGCTCAAATTGAAGAGATATATCTTTATATCTAATCAAATCTGAAAGATTCCAAGTTTTTAAAATTAGGGTTTCTCTGACAAACCCTAAATCAGCCAGCTCGTGAACCAGGACGGACACCTCAAATCGGTAAGATCTAATCTTTTGCTATTTCCATTTGAGGTTCTCATCAGCTTGATGATAAGCTTAGTGAAGTTGACAAATTCCAAGCATGGAAGTATTTGATCTCTCTGAAGAAAATGAATTGGACACCTACATGAGTAGAGAGGTTCCAGTTCTAGAAGGAGATGAGGCTCAAAGCCTTACACCAGAAGAACTTGGTCAAGGCCAAGAAAATCATTGCTAATTCAGTCATGGATCATATTGTACCACAAGTGTCTTTCCTAAAGACACTGAAAGAGATGTTTAATTCCTTGACCAAGCTATTTGAAGGAAAGAACATACATCGGAAGATGACCTTAAGAAACAAATCGAAGAGATAAAAGAGGAAATGAAGAATGTAGAAGTGGTTATAGCAACCTTGAATGGCCTCCCAGGATCATGGGATTCATTCATGCGAGGAATGTGTGCGAGAATGAAGTGATTACTTTCAGCTAACTCTGGGAAGAAGAAGAAGCTCGACTCATAAGAAGAGAAGAAGAAGATGGGAGCAATTGAAGATCAAGCTCTCGCCATTCAAATAAGATCCCTCAAGCGATGAGGAATATGAAGAACTCAATTTTTGAAGAACCTCTTATCCATATTAACATTTGGATAAGAAATGATGATTTCATGAATGAAGATGATGAAGCAAAATGATCAAGAAAGAGCCTACCCATGAAACAAATAAAAGATAAGTATTCAATTGTCATTTCATGATATTGTTTTGTATTCAGTTGATGTGTTATGCATGATAGAATGTTTGCATTAATAACAGTATGCATGTGATGAGTAAGTAGCTCATGGTGCTATACAACTCTGAATTTCTACTTATCTAGAATGAAACCTCTTTGCTGACATATTGGATTAGTGCACAATCTCAATGATGTCATGGTAGAGATGGAAGGAATCTAAAAAGTTTCCATGAGATATGGATGAATGTTGTATTGGCTAAACAGTTGCATGATGCATAAGAAATTGTCATTATGTTTATGTTCTATAAAATGCTTCTAACCATGCTACTGGTGCATTTGAATTGTAGGAAAGGTCATGTACAACCTCCTACAAGAAAATAAGGACGAGAATTGTTCCGAAGAACAAGTGATGACAATTCAAGATTCACTCCAATAAACATGAATCTGAAGCTCCCAGGGTCAGAGACACCATGATGAAAGAAAGAGCTCTAGAGAGCGGTAGATCCACCTCAAAGGATGAAGACCACCATGGGTACTAGATATAACTCAAGATGAAGAAAAGAATGGTGAGACTTCCAAACCAAATTAAGAGGCCTCAGACACATTGTCAAAACCCCAAATTTTCACAAAAATTTAAAATTTTGAAATAACATAAAATGCTGAGTCTGCAGTTTATTAAGAGTTAACGGTTAGCAAAAAGAGAAACAGTTAATATATTAATTTGCATAACTCAATTATGTTAATTCAGCAGTTTTGTTTTAACATAATCTTAAGTTTATCTTGTGCATTAATTCTATATTTGGCCTACTGATGAGTTCTATTTATGATAGTAGGTGGAATCTGACTTTAAATTTCGGGGCTTACTTAGCATTTATGCTAACGCAGATGGATTATTTGTTCTTACATGTTTATAGGTATAAATGACCGAGTATCGTCTTTAAATTTATAAAGCATCCTGCAATATTTCTATTTGCAATTAATATGCTTAGACATAAGCTGTTGTAATCCAACCTACTTTCGAAAGGTAATACAGTTTGTTTCCTTCTGTTGTTATTGTAAACGAAGTTTAGTTGAATGTATTTCTTCCTATAGAGTATGTAGCGACAGTATTACTTCCTTTGGTTTTGAACAGTTTATTTTATCTGTTTGATAATGTTTATTTTCAAATTGCATACCCTAATAGTTCTATATTACAATTCTTGTATTAGATTCTATCTAAGAACAACTTTCAGGGTTGGTGTTTTTGTTATCGAGCCAATCTTTTCATCTTATGTAAACCTTAATAAATTGGTGGGAATGTAAAACTATACTCCAAGAGATGAGAAAATGCCACAACTTCTAAGGTACGATCTCATGGATCTGTATTAAGTAATAGAGTTCATAGTAAAATGTTCTTACATTTCACTTTACCATTACATAGTTTGCTATCAAACTTGGCTAGTTTCTAAGATTTAAAAGTGTGCATAAACTATTTGTTTAGAGACATTAAAGGTTTTATTAGTGTTACATTTGCATAATGCTTATGATCCTACCCAAGCGACACTATGCAAATTACACAAGTTGAAAGTTGTGTAATTATTTACATCAGCCATGAAGAGAACTGGAACTAAAAGATAACTATTTTTACATTATTCATTAAACTATTTATAAGTCAATGATTTTATAAATTATCCTAAATTACTATAGGTCACAACTTAGTTATTCACCCCATTTCACAAGGATGATATTACTATAAGCTTGAATGGTTTGCAATTATTCACAAGAGTTAATACTCACTTAAATACTATGCATATACTAACGATAACATTAATATAATTTTGTAACGTCTCCCAATGATACTCATTAGTATAACCTACTATGTATAGCCCTCACAAGCTTTTACTAGTGATATTTCAAAACTTTGGTTATTGGTAAATTATATAATGTGTTTCTTTTGAGTTACGAGGCTAAAGGATTGTGTTATATGGTAAGTCAACGTTGTGATAGCGTTGCACCCCATGCCAGTGATGAGCTAAATGATAACATTAAACCAGTATCATATTGTTTTAAACTCACTCCAATAATGAGCTAAGCACCAAGCGTTGAAACAATTATTGAATGATTTGAATCCCATGCAAGTATAATGCAATTTTGATGAAATCATTGGTGATTAAATTAATTTTTGGAATGCAGGTGACTATAGAAAGTCAACCCACTGCATGATTTATTTGATGCGGCCACGTGGAAGTTTCTTGGCCATGCATTGGTTGCTTATATAGTCGTCAATCCTAATCCTTGGCTTATTTGCTTTCCGATATTTGCGTTGGCCCTGTGGGCTGCTCTGCAAGCTCCCATGGCGGCCGTGAGTTGTAGAGACTCTTTCGCTGGTGTTTGTCGTGTCCTTCCCCCTTGAGTTGATTTCTATTGTTCGCCTTCACTGCAACATCTTTCATTTGGTCATAGTTCACTGCTTCTCATTGCACATGGCTTACGACTACTTGAAATTCCTATTTACTACTCCTTCTTTCGTGGTCTGTCCTTGGTGAAAGCGTTGGGCTTATTGTATGTAATGGTGTAGCTCCTTCGTCTTAGGGTTCTGGAGTTTAGTTTACCTGTTTTCTTGTAGTGAAAGTCTAACTCCATGCTTGCAGACTCCTTGCACCCATTACACAGGCTTACCCCCTCTGTTGTTAGTTGTGAAATGCCAGAGTTCGTCGTCTCCATCCTCGGCAAGCATGAGGGTTTGACTCTTCTTGATGCTGGTTGTAGTGTTACATTTTGTCTAGGGCTCCATCATTTTCGTTTCCAACTTGGGTAAGTTATCATTTAACTGCCATTACTATTACGTTTTCAATATGCACAAGGGTTTTAATTTTTATTAAACTCTGTTTCTTTTGCATTGTAGGTTAACTTGTCTTCAAGGTTGATGGTCGTGCTGCATAAATGGATCCCCATGTAGTCTACCATAAGCTCCAGTTTCGAATATGGTTTCCCATGCTTGTACAGACTCTTGCGATTGGAGAAGGTCTCGGTTGTATTGCACCTAGTATTGGGTTGTTGTACTTCGTTTTTATGGTTTTTGTTTTGATTTATCACCCTTGCTTTTCACGAGGTGACTACAGCTTTAAGCTGTGACTTGTAAAACTCCTCTTGTAGTTGTAATGAACTTATAGTTTTGTAAAATGATGTATATGCTTGTTCATACTCCATATCTGAATATGGGTGCTCAGCTCCTCGCTGAGGTTTTTTAGTCTGTTAAAGTTTTTTGGCTTACATTCAGTCTTTGAACTTGTTGATATAAAGTAAATATTTTTAATACTATCTGTCTGTAAGTTAAATTTGTTCTCTTTTATGTTTTTGTATTTTATCTCTGTGTAATGAATTTAATTTGTTCTTTTAATGGTTATAAAAAAAGAACTAAGCTTATTGTTTATCCTGGGTTACTACTGTAATGAATTTGCATATATAAGAAAACTGGGTAGTTTCTGCTCAGAAATAAGAGCTAGGGTTTTTACCCTATTTAACTTTGATAATGATAATTTCTTTATTGTTATTTCATTAAGTTTGATTACTATCAAAATAATTTAAAATTATTTTAATGGCTCGAGGAATTCCAAGTTAGGGTTTATGGAAATAATCTTTGTTCTTTCTTTAAAAATTTCTCCAGTTGGTAAAAAGAATTTCTTTTTGATTTATAAACGATAATATTTATGTTTATAATATTATCTGTATATAATACAAATACTTAAGCTTGTATGTGTGCATACACTTATTTAAATAAGACTGTGACTAATCTGTAACAGTTTATTGCTTATACTTGCACATAAAATCCAACCACTAGATTATGACTTGGTTGTTTTTATTAGAACAAGGGTATTATTAAACTAGGGTTCGATCCTACAGTTCTCTTTTTGCAGAAAGATAAACCTGTTAATATTTGTAGTATAGTTCTTACATAGATATGTAATGTTAATTTATTAAGTTCTTATTGTTTTTCTAAATTGTTATCTAGGGTTTTAGTAGGATTATTTCTGTAAGCTCACTAAAAGTGAAATGAGGATTTTCAACCCTATCATTGCTCCTTTATATATAATTTGTCTGTAAAAGTTAAAGAACAGTTCCTTGTTAATAATACTTAAAGCATAGGTTACTAAAGTATCTTAGTTGTTGTGATTCTAAAATAAAAGAATATTGTGAGAGCTAAATAAGTTATTTATTAAGATACTCTTATCTTTAGATTAATTTGTCCTTAGAAATATATATATGCTACTAAACTCTGTCTAGGGTTCGAATAGTTGCAGGTTAAGTTAGCTATTAAAGATATAAACTAACAGAACCATACTCAAACCCTTACTTAGCATAAATAATTAAGCATTATAACTAAGATATTTCTATTTCCTCTATTTCAGGTTAGAAGTATAATTTGTAAAATAAAGTACTGTGTAAAAGAATAACTTACTTACTTGAACACGTTGCTATTAGTAAAGTAATATGCCTATTTCTTTTTCTAGCATTCTTAATACACAGTCTGGTTTTAACAATAACCTAACTAAGCACATTAATATTCTTTTCTGGAAGCAACTATCTAAAGAAAGAAAAGATTCTAACACTCTGAAAAACATAAATAACTCTATTCATTTCAGATTCCTATCATATATTCATCTATTTTAAACACACTGCCTGTGCTAGAGTACGGTCTGGTTCATTCCAGACGGGGGAAAACACGGGTAGGATTATTTCATCCAATTACAAATTCAATGTTCAAATAATTAAAAGATTACAAGCTCTAACAGTTCACTACAAAAACATGTAAATCATTCATTATTCATTCATTCTCAGATATAAACTTTTAACACAGTAAATAAAATACTGTAGAACCTGTTTAAAGCTGGATGAAAACAGTGTTGGGAGGCCGTTCCTCCCTACCAACTCCTGGAGAGAGCTCAAACAGCGTCTTCCTAGGACCCCTGAGCCTATTCCTAGTATCCTTGGTTGAGAACTGGTGGAGCAAGCAACAAAATACTAGTCCAATGACTCAGTACTAACTCTGCACTCAGCAGTAAGATCCTTCAGCTGAATAGTTGTACTAGATCACTTTCTGCAGTTTACCCCTCAAAAACATTCCACAAATTCCCTTCCCAATGAAATCCTCTAAAGTACATTCACCTTAATGGTTCTCTTCTTGGAATGAGCAGCCTCAGCTCTCTTCAATGGGTTTTTTTATTAAGATTGCCTAGGTATTTTTTGGGTTAGTTGTCATTAATTGAGCCACCTTCTCTGATCCCACTTTCTTGGGGGATCATGACCCCAAATGTAGGGAGGTTGCTATCTGCAACATTGGAAGTGTTTAAGGATGCTACCATTTGTCTATTTGCTCTCCAACTAGTCTCCTCCACCAACTTGACCAGTAACACTCTTTTTAACAACTCTCCCAAGATGTTGTCTCCACTTTAAATTATTTATAATTAAAATATTCAAAATTACATTCATTATCCTTGACTCTGCTGAGTCATCATTTACAACTTAGCATAAAATTTAACATAATGTCTTGGAATAAAATCAAATAAGATAATATTATTTTGCAAAATTGGGGCATGTGACACACACTCTAGTTGTGTAACATAGTCAGGTGACATCATTGATGTTAACCTTTCCAGCTATGAAAGAAGCTATGATCAAAGAGTAACAGTTGATCATGGGAAATGATGTATATGATATGGTTTCGAGACATAAAGGGAAGTACGCAGTATCTTCCATATGGATCTACAAGAACAAGTGTACAAAGAAAGGTTCATGATTTGCCTCAGAAAGAGTAGACTATGACATGACATAGTCTATTGGCCAGTATATATCAAGCATAGAACCACCTATACATAATGAAGAGGGAAGATGATACTCCACTTCAGGGGGAGTGACTACAAAAGATATCTGAGTTTGACATGGTACGACATGATGGACAGCTTCTTGATGGATCGAGACTTTACCAAGAGTAAAGTGGGTTCCAACCTTCAAGGTTGAATGCAGAAGACTAGGATATGTTGATGACATGACAAGATGAACTCATGGAAGATGTTATGATGAAAGAATACTAGAATGATGTTTGGGATATAGTACTCAAACCAGAAAGAAAGAATGTGGTATCTTCCAAATGGATTTCCAAGATAAAATATGTTTCTGATAGAAGTAAGGAAAGACTTGTGGTTAGAGGTTTCTATAAGAAAGAGGGAATTAATTCTAAAGAGACACTTACTCCAGGAAGAAAGGTACACTTCCTTCAGAACTATCATGGTAGTTGATTCCATGACGAAGTAAAGACAAGCCTTCCGTAATGGTAAGATTGAGGAAGAGTTTTATATTGAATAGTCACAAGGATTTGAAGTTGAAGACAGATGGACTTAGGTATGCAAGTTGAAGAAGGCCCTATATGGCCTGAAGCAAGCTGCCAGATCTTGGTATGGAAGAATAGATAGTTTCCTGATGAGAATGGGCTTTGCCAAGAGTAAAACCCATCCTAACCTTTACTACAAGGTTGTAGAAGATGAACCTGTCATACTATTACTATATGTGGATGATCTATTTTTGACAGGAAATGAGAAACAGATTGTAGAATGCAAGAAGAAGTCCACTGAAGAATTTAGACCTTGGTCTAATACTTTATTTCCTAGGTCTAGAAGTATGAAGGAATCTTTCTCAATCAGGGAAAGTATGCAGTGCAAGTTTTGAAAAGATTTGATATGTTTGAATGAAAAGCGATGGCCACACCCATGGATTACAGCCTGAAGTTATTAGCCGATGACTCATCAGAGTTGGTGGATGTGACTCAATACAGACATATTATTGGGTCATTGATGTACTTAACAAATACCAGACCAAACATTTGTTTTACTGTGAACACCTTGAGTCAATATCTAGTTCAACCTAGATGGGTTCACCTGATAGCCGCAAAACATGTGATGAGATATTTGAACTATAGACTTTGGTCTATACTATGATGGAAACCATAATTATAGATTGTATGACTATACAGATGTAGATTGGGCTGGAAGTATCTCAGACAGGAAAAGCACATCAGGTAGATGCTTTTGTTTGGGGTCTGCTATGAGTTCATGGTTGAGCAGGAAACAGTCCAGTGTTTCTCTTAGCACGACTGAAGCAAAATACATAGCAGATTGCTCTGCTAAGTTGTGAAGCCATATGGCTTCGGAAGCTGATATCAGGTCTCTTTGACCTGAAGATGGATACTACAATGATTCTATGTGATAGCCAGAGTTGTGATGACAGAGAACCCTGTGTTCGGTCGAAACACATAGAAATATGGTATTTATACATACGAGATAAGATGTAGATGATGATGTTTTTACATACTGTAGATGCAGATGATGGTGATTCCGTATTTCTATACTAAATATAGAGGTGATGATTCTTTCAGTATTTCTATACTGAAGATATAGATGATGATGCTTTCAATATTCACATATTGGAGATACAGATGGTGATAGTTCAGTATTCACATACTGAAGATGTAGATGATGATGGTTTAGATGATGATGTGTTTATGAAGGCTCCGTCTCGAGTAAAGTTCGAACACTTTCGAGACAAGCTTGGTTTTGTTTAGAAAGGCCTTCCCTAAAAGGGGGAGTAGTGATGTTGCAGTGGG
Organism: Pseudotsuga menziesii; assembly: GCA_001517045.1. Lineage (NCBI taxonomy): Eukaryota > Viridiplantae > Streptophyta > Pinopsida > Pinales > Pinaceae > Pseudotsuga > Pseudotsuga menziesii. Next base: position 12,540 of record LPNX010287428.1, read on the forward strand.
ATTGTATCATCCCTAGGAACTTTCCCTAAAGTGATTTGGGGACCTCAGTCCTCGAGAATGAAGAGGGATTGTATCATCCTGGGACATATGTCTAGAAGTGATCTGGTGAACTTCGGTCATCGAGAAGGTGGCAGGATTGTATCATCCTTGAACTTCGGTTCAAAATGGATCCGGTGAACTTCGGTCATTGAGAAGGTGGTAGGATTGTATCATCCTTGAACTTTAGTTCAGAACGGATCCGGTGACTTTGGTAATCAAGAACATGGTAGGATTAATCATCCTTAAACTTGATCCCATAATTCCGAAAGGAAGGATCGTCTTAAATATTGATGTAAGTGGACTTGATCTTGTAATTCCGAAAGAAAGGATCATCTTAAATGTTGATGTAAGTGGACTTGATCTCGTAATTCCAAAAGGAAGGATCATCTTAAATGTTGATGTAAGTGGACTTGATCCCATAATTCCAAAAGGAAGGATTGTCTGAGTACCACAGATGTGTTTTCCATGATCCCGTAATTCCAAAAGGAAGGATCATGTTGGTTGTTATTACACCTGCTATAGATGATGTTAGTCCAGCCTTGAGTTGTTGATGATGATGTTGCTGATCAAAAGATCAGAGTGTGATGATGGTGATGTTTTGATGACGATGTTTCTGATCGAAAGATCAAAGTGTGATGATGATGATGTTTTTGTTTCTGATAAAAAGATCAAAGTATGATGATGATGATGTTTCTGATCGAAAGATCAGAGTATGATGATGATGATGTTGCTGTTGATCAAAAGGTCAAAGTGCTGAAGATGTTGTTGCTGATCGAAAGGTCAAAGTGCTGAAGTTGTTGCTGCTTGAAAGGATAAAGTGCTGAAGATGTTGTTGCTGATCAAAAGGTCAAAGTGCTGAAGATGTTGTTGCTGATCAAAAGGTCAAAGTGTTGAAGATGTTGATGCTGATTGAAAGGTCAAAAAATTGATGTCGTTGAAGATTGAAGATGAAGACTATATGATGTTGAAAATATTCCAATGATTTATAGATGTGTTACCCTGATGATGTTGATGATTTCCTCTATCTCTCTCTTACTATTGTTGTTGTTGATGTTGTTGTAGAATACCCTTCTCGTTAAGGGGGAGTGTTGAAATATTGTAACTTCGAAGAATATGCTATATGTATCTTTTTGTGGTCCCCGATGGTCCTACTGGGAGAACCACTTGTATTACTTTGTATCCCGATGCTTCTAATCGGAAGAACTAATAAGAGTTATGAGGTAGTCCCTTCTAATTGTAAAGGTGGGTCATTAGCACCCCAGTGTGGTTACTTAAGCCTACTTGATTAACTCGAGCCAACATGTTGGATTTAATTATTAAAGTGAACGGATGAATATAAATAGAGGTGTGGCGCTCCTCATTTGGAACACACACTCACTTGTGTAGCGCATTAGTGAAGGAGAAAGAAGTAACTGGAGAAGGAGGAGGATCAGTCATTGATCAAGTCTTTTGGGTTTTACCTTTTATCTTTTTGGGGCATCTATATTGAGGAAGCTTTTGCTGGGTTTTTCCCTTTAGGGTTTTCCTAGGATAAATATTTGTGTTCTTTTTGTATGGTTGTGCTTGTCTATATTTTAGTGATCTTTTGGCTTATGGTTATGTTTTTATGATGCTAAATATTTTAAGATCTGATATAACCATTAAAATTCAACAATTATAACCATCAGTTATCAATTAAGTGCATTTATGACACTCAGATCACCCCTGGAGTGCTCCAGTTAGCCTCACCAAATGAAGGAGAAGGCTTAGTTGGTATCCTTGACTGAAGGTAGGCATGGGTGTGCTCATGATGATGTCATACAATGCTCCTCTGATGTCAATTAAGTCAATAAAACATAGGATAGTGTTTTAACTAAGCCAAATTGACCAAATTAAGTGTGCATGGTGGGTAAATGTCTCCAACACCCCCCCTTAAGCTATACTCAGAGGAGTAGAAAAATAAAGTGCATAAAATGCTAGGGCCCCAGCAACTAAGGCCATAGGTCACCCTGTACAATAAAGTAACTAAAACAATGCTCAAGAATAAATCTAAGTGAGGAAAAGAGGGAAAACCCAGTGGGAAAACCCCCCCCTCAAGTTGAACACCGAAATTAGTTGGATCACCCTGATGAACTCACCCCCAACAGCAAACGGAGGTAATTGAAATTATTTTCGAAAAATATCTTGGTGAAGATGTCTGCAATCTACTCATCAGTCGAGCAGTATTGTAGAATGATGGTCCTGTCATGCACTAGCTCCCTAATATAGTGCATGTGTATCTCTACATGCTTGGTCCTCTGCCTAGTAACTAGATCTATGGATATATTAATAGCACTTTGATTATCACAAAATAGGACAGTGGACAAGGTACTACCAAGATCAAACTCTGAAAGAATTCCTTGCAACCAAACAGCTTGGATGCAAGCATTCATCGCTCCTCGATACTTGGCCTCTATTGAAGACAATGCTATGGAGGCCTGATTTTTGCTAGAACAGAAAATGGGGCCCCCACCAAACATGAAGAAATATCTAGAAGTAGAATTATGATCAATAAAATCACCCTCCCAATCGAAATCTAGGTACCCAACCAGCTCTAGCTCGGAGTCTGCAGCATAGTGAATGTCGTAGGTCCTGGTTCCCTGAATATACTGGAGGATCCTATTGGTTGTTTTCAAATGAAGATAATGAGGCTGCTACATATATCCTAACACAGCATTCATGGCACAATAGATATCAGGCCGAAAATGTTTCAAGTAGAGAAAGCTACCTATCAGCTGTTGATAAATAGTGCAGTCCATGGGAGGTGTGCTTTTTCCTTCTTCAAGGATGATCCCTGAAAGGAAATGGAATGGTGCAAGGCTACATTTAGCCATGTTAAACTTTACTAATAGGTATTATATGTATTTTGACTAAGTGACCATTATCCCATCAAAATCTTGATCAATTTCGAGCCCAAGAAATTTCTTTAAGAGCCCCAAATCGCTCATTTCAAATGCATTGTGGAGAGCAGTTTTGATGACTGAAATAGAAGTAACCGTGCTACTTGTAATCAGTAAGCCATCAACATATACAGAAATAATAATCAAATGACCATCAGACTTATTTATATACACATTTGGATTTGATTTACACCTTTGGAAGTTTTGTGAGAGAAGGAAGGCATCCATCTTGGAATACCACTCTCTTGGGGCCTGTTTTAACCCGTATAATGACTTCTTTAGCTTGAAAACCAAATATGGATCAGAAATGTAGCCCTCAGGCCACTTCATGTATATATCCTCATGAATATATCTATGTAAAAAGGCTGACTTAACATCCATATGATGCACTTCCCAATGCTTAGATGAAGAAATTTCCAAAACTAGGCAGATGGAGTCCATTTTTGCAACCGGTGCAAAAGTCTCATGGTAGTCCACACCTTGGACCTGGGAGAAACCTTTTGCTATGAGCCTTGAATTATATTTGTAGGTTCTTCCATCACCAGTAACCTTAGTCTGAAACACCCACTTGCATTGAACCAATTTCCTTTCCTGAGGAAGAGAAACTAGCTCCCAAGTGGTGTTTTTCTGAAGAAAATTCATCTCTTCATCCATGGCAACTTGCCATCTCGGATCCTTTCGAGCATGGTAGTAAGACTTAGGGTCTAAAATTATCATCAAATAACAAGATTCAGACAGAAAATAATCAGGACAAGAGAGCACAATACCTTCTCTTTGGAAATCATATCGAGTTCTCCTTGGATCATTCGGATTACCAATGTTATCACCTACAGAGGAGAGTGTCTGTCGGGCCCAAGTTGGGAGATGATTTTGTAATTAAGGTTCTAATTCAGCATCTGATGTTTTCTGTACACTAAAATTAGAAATCATAGGATCCAAATCAGGGTCATCACCCCCAATTACATCATCCAAATATTCAGTAGAATAGGAAGGAAATTCAGCAGTTTTCTCCTTCACTAGTTCTACCTCCTGAAGAGGCTCATCGAACTTGACACTCCTTTCAATGATGATATGTTTTGTTTTGATATTCAGTAGCTTGAAACCTTTTGATTCATCAGGATGTCCAATAAATATAAATTCTATGCTTTGCGGTTGCAAATCCCTCCTTTTATCAAGTGGAATTTGGGCCCCTGCAGTGGACCCAAACACCTGCAGATTCGACACATCCGGCTTGTGTCTGAAGTATGATTTGAAAGGGGTCTTCCCTTTCATGGATGAGTGTGGAACTCTGTTCTGAATGTATTCTGCAGCATGCATGGCTTCAGCCCACAAATTTTCATCCAACTTCTTTGATTCCAACATACAGGTGGTCATCTCCTTGAGAGACCGATTTTTCCTCTCCGCTACACTGTTCTGCTGGGGAGTGTAGGGGACTGAATGATGGATCTGAATACCACTTTGGGAACATATATGTATTAAATCATTACAGACATACTCCCTACCATTACAATATCTCAATATCTTGATCTTTTGGCCAGATGCATTCTCAATCAAGGCCTTCAATTCAGTGAATTTTTCCAAGACTTTCGACTTCTTTTTGATAAAAAAGACCCATGTGTATTTGGAAAAGTCATCAATGAAAGTCATAACATACCTTGATCCATTCATGGATGTGATGGTAATGGGACCACTGATATCAAAATGTATCAGTCCCAAGATGGATCATCCTCAACTTGCATTCCCCCGATCGAACTTATGCTCAGGGTGCTTTCCAACAACACAGCCCTTGCAAATTCCAGTGGTAGCTTTGATGACCGTGTTAACACCCAAAAATGGTTAACTACCTCATCTACCCCACTACATGGCTCATTTGTCCATTTGCCTACCATATTTCCCTGAAAATCCCACTAAAAGCCTCCAAAAGGCCTAAAATGCCTCTAAAAGGCCATAAAATCATCTAAAAAGCCTCCAAAAGGCCCAAAAACCCCTTTTTTCCTCCAAAAATGTCCAAAATTCCTTTAAAATAGCAAAATCCCCAAAAGGGAAGAAAAAATATAAAATAATGAGGAAAAGGAGGAAAAAACCCTAAACAAGCTGCCCTAAACCATATGGTTTCCAAAACCATGGGCCAGCACTCCACCACTAAAAAACTATAAATAAGTGGTGGAGACCCCTCATTTCAGAATCCACAATCATAAGCATCTTGCCTCTGCCGAAATTATTCTCGAAACCCTAGCTTACCATCAAGCTACTTTCACCATTGAGAACTCTTTTTGGCCCATTTCCACCACCGGAAAAGGAAAAGAAGCAGCTTGGAGCTCGAAGCCACCGACATCGAACCAGCGCAACGGACTCCATCAACCTCCTCATTGGAGGTAATATCAATAAAAACCATTATTCATTTCTTTACTGTTTTTGCTTCATTTTATTTACTTTTTACTGCTTTAGCTTCAAGAACGTATTTAGTTTTATTTTTGTTTACATCATTGAACTGCTACTAAGGATTCCAGATTCCTTAGTAGGTGCTCATCCGCACAAGCTAGGGTGAAAACCCTAGCTACAGTTTTTGGCGACTCCGCTGTCTCTTTTTAATTTTATTTTTTATTTTTCCGTACTGTACTTTCGGTTGTCGTTTTCGGCCGCCGGAAACCGCGCTTTTTTTCTCCCGCAGCCGCGGCCCGACCACGCATTTCAGGCCCTAACCCGCGCTCCGACCGCCGCTGTCAACCATTTTCCTGCGCCCCGACCGCGTTTTTTCCGCCCACAGTCGCGATCCAACCGCGCCTGTTCATTACACAGTCGCGCTCCGACCGCCGCTGTCATCCCGAAACCCGCGACCTAGACCGCGCCTGTTTCCACTAAACCCGCGATCTGCGCGCGACTATTACCTTCAAACCCGCGGTCCGACCGCGCGAGTCCGCCCCATACCCGCGGTCCGCGAACTATTTTTTGCCCTTGTTTCCGCGCCGAAACCCAGACACTTTGCCT
>LPNX010287428.1:19575-49207 GCA_001517045.1 Pseudotsuga menziesii
GTTGTTCCCCCACTTGGGGGTAACATCCCTCACATCACCCTTCCACCTGGGGGCATGGGCCCCAACGTGACCCAACCCACCACCGTATCACACCCTCCATCCAGTTTGCCCTATATGGCTAGCCTCAACCTACCTGACCTAGCCAGGTTAACCAACGACCCCATCCAGCACAACCCTGTGTGGCCCCCCATGCCTACCAAACTCCCCTCTGACATCCCTAAGTTTGAGGGTAAGGCAGGTGAGGACCCCCAGAATCATATCATGTCTTTCCATCTATGGTGCTCCTCCAATTCCATAGTAGATGACTCCATCCGCCTTCGTTTATTACAGCGCACTTTCACTGGCTCAGCTGCCAAATGGTATATCGAGCAACCCCACGGAACCCACACCACCTTTACGTCCCTGGCCTCGACCTTCCTCCAGTTCTTCCAGTTACCTGTTCGCTATGACGCAGGCGTCGAGATCCTTCTGTCATGTAGACAGAACACGGCTACTCACATCACGGACCACATCCATGAATGGCGACGACGCCGTAGCCTATGCAAAATCAAGCTCGATGACCGGATCTTCCTAGATTGGTTCCTTAAGTCCCTCCTTCCGCTCATTGCTAAGGATGTGGCAGCCGAACGACCCCAGTCGGAGGAAGAGGCTATCCTTAAAGCCCAGCAATTTGATCTCATTTACGCCCAATCAGGTTATCTTTACACCATCATCCCGGATGCCCCTCGAGGCGATCCCTCACATCCCGATGCGCCAGGGGCATCCCACGCTGCCGATGGCATCATTGGCCGTCTCTCTTCATAGCCTCAGCCCTTTTCCATAACCCGTCCTACTCCTGGACCTGAACTTTCGCGGGCTACATCACAGTCCGGAGCGACAAACTCATATGCTCACATGCCCCATCAACACCATACCCACGGACCTTCATGTCCACCTCAGTGTTTCAGCAATATGCCTTCCCCGGTCGCACCTCAGCCATACTACCATCAGCAGGCTGCACCAACTCTTGCGCCGCCACAATCCCAACCTCATTATTATCAGCCACAGCCAGCCCCTGCGGCAAACCCACAACCCACTCCACAGCACTATCAACAACCCCCTCAAGCAGCCACGCCAGTGCAGCCTCCACCCCCATACTATCCACCGCAGCCTACTCCCACACCTGCGCAAACTCAAAATCCACCTACTACCCAAGGGCAGGTTTACGCCCAAGAAAACCCGCCGCAAAACCAGAATAACCAACGCAACCAGGGCCAACAAAACCGCGGTAGGGGCTGAAATCGTGGGAACAACCAGCAGACCGAGCAAGCTTGTCAACACCCTAATCCCCCTGCTAATAATAACGCAGCCCCTACCAACCAAAACCCCGATCGCCCGCCCAAGCAGGCTAAAAACCCCAACCTGCGAACCAACTTCCCTTGTTCTGTTTGCGGGGTCTATGGCCACTACACACACTTTTGTCCACAGATGGAGCGAGTTCAACAACTTTTGGCTGTTGATAAGCTACGCCAAGGACAGGCGGCTCCTCAAGCACAGCCCAATCCCCCATAACCTCAGCAGCCACCTTTGGTCCAACAAAACCCCTTACCCAACCAAGCCTTAGTGAACACTGAACCATTGGCTCCCCCTCAAGCTAATGCGCCTATCCAACAAATCACTTACGCCGCTCCTGATCAACCCCCGTCTGACTCAGGTACCCACCATCTGTTGATGATGTCCTCCGATGAGGTCAACCTCCAGACCCGGCGGAACCAATATGGCTCCACCCCGGAAGCACCACCCGCCAATAACCCCACTAATGCTCATCCCACCGATCAGTCGTTACGTATACCTCCACCTCCACTAGATGGAGCTCCCAAAGCACCCCGTTTCCCACTTCGCCGTATCAATAACAACCCCAATGCGCGGGCTGCATCAAACTACAACATTGTAGACAACTTAGCCCAGTCTCCCACAGCCATGTCTGTGTTAGAAGTTTTACAAAATTGCCCTTCGCAGTGTAAGACTTTACTCTCAGCCATTGGGGCTATCGATCCGCATGATTCGCAGTTAATGGCATATGATTTGGACCAATCCGAACCTCGCCTGCCCTCCAACTTATCATTCCAAGTTACTGTCTCCATCCGGAATTTTGTAGTCCATCGTTGTATTATTGATGAAGGTGCCTCTACATGTGTCATGCCCACCTCCATCTGGCAGAAAATGGGATCCCCCCCTCTCCAATCGTCCTCCACTGCGTTGCGAGCCTACGACGGTCGTTCAGCTCAACCACATGGCTTATTAACCAATGTCCCCGTCCAGCTAGCTGGTAAAGTGGTCCTGATAAACATCGAGGTTGTCAATGCCCAGCTTGACTATAACCTTCTACTTGGCCGCAGCTACATGTATGCTATGCGGGCAGTCGCTTCTACCGTTTTTTGCATCATGATGTTCCCTCACGAGGGACGCGTGGTCAAAGTTGACCAACTCACATACTACGATCCCAAGGCCGCCGCAACACCCGAAAATGTTCTCCCCATGGTTGAACACACTATCTCGGGTAACCCCACCGCAGCCGTTTCTTCTATAGGGCCCATGCTCCCCATAGTTGAACCACTTATTCCAGATGCCCCCACCTCCTTGGTTTCTTCTGTAGGTCCCGAAATTTACTCAAACATACCGATGACCTCCACTTTTCCATCACTCCCACCACCGTCATCTACTAATGAAGTGGCTGACCTATTGACTCTGTCCCACCACACGAGAACCCCTAGTAATCAACCACCGTTGTTGCCTCAACCCCCCTTGGTCCCTAGCCACATTGGCGCCACACCCATACATACCATACCTTTCCTCTTCCCTCCCTCAGGAGTGGTTAGCACACCAGTTATGGCTACCCTTAGCCTCCCGGGTTTAACCTTAGGATTACCCATTTGGTATCTTTCGCCTCCAGTTCGCCCGCCGACACCAGAGGTCGTCCTGCAACCAGTACAACCCATAGCTACTACTAGTCGACCACCTCCCGGTGTCGCTACTCCGTCAACCTCCGCGAAACCACCTCCCGGTGTCGCTACCCCGTCAACCCCCGCGAAACCATCCCCTATTTTTACCAAACCCACGGGGGGCAGAGGCCCCCAACCTTACACTGCTGTCCCACCTCCTAAGACAGTCCAAAACCCCCCTGTATTCCGTGCCCCTCCCAAATGTGCGCTCTGCGATGAGTTGGACCACGTGACTCACCTATGTCCTCATTTACCAGCATTAAAGGAATACATGAAAACGCTTGACGACGACCCCACCATCCCGGTGGTCCATCTAGAGTCAACCCCTAAGCCTCGCGACAAGTCCCTACGCACCAACCACCCATGTGCCTTATGTGATATTTACGGGCATTACTCCCATCACTGTCCCGATCTCCCCGAGTACCGACTAGCTCTCTTTGAGATGAGCAATCCAGAGTTGGAGACGGCAGACCTCACCATTAACGAGATCCTCCCCTCAGACCTAGATCCTGAGACAACCCAACTCCCCATTGTGGAGATCCACCCCCCGGAATCTTCTGCTTCAAAAGAGTTCAAGACCATTTATATGTTTTCTTCCGTCACCACCCCCTCGGCAACCGATCTGACAACCCGAACATTCTATAGTGATGAAGAAATTCTTGAGGCTCTCACCGCCCCAGATTATCCCTGGGATGACATGCATCATCGTTCATACTTTCTCCCAGATGAACCACCTTCTACCACTGCTTCCCAATTCGCAGTGGAATCCAAAGACTTCCTTCCCCCGAAGGTCGATTGGTTCAAGGACCCTATTCCTGCTCCTGACGCCTTCGAAGAGGGTAACATGGCCAACATATCCCCTATTATCCAAGTCGATCTTGCTGCCCCCGGGGGCACCCCCGAACTCATCGTTTTAGGGGAATCTTGCACTGCGCAGGAAGTTGACGAGTACACAGCACTCTTCAAAGAATTCCGTGATGTCTTTGCCTGGTCCTATACCGAAATGCCCGGTCTTGACCCTACCATTATAGAGCACCACATCGACACATGGCATGATGTACCCCCCAGTTCGTCAGAAACAACGTCCCATTCATCTCTAGCTACAGTTTTGGAATCAGCACGACGAGACCGTCACGATGGTCACCTCGTAGCATTATTTTTTCTACATCCTTTTTTGCCCATTTTTTAGACACCAATAGTCGCCTCGGTTTGCACGCCACTTCGACCGCTCTCCATTTTTAACACTTTTTATATCACCGGATTCATTTTTCCGAGCTCGTGATGATGCTTGAGATCATTTCTCGCTCTCACTTGTTATAATTTCAACAGTGCGTCCCTACACCTTGCTGCATCAATTTGCGCGCCACATCGGCCGTCATCTTATTATTTCAATTATCTTACATGATCCATTCACTCCTATCATACTGCAAAGGTCGCGTTATTTTGCCACCATCCATCCACCCTGCAAGGATATCCACCAGTGTTCCCCCCTGCCATCAATTCTGATCATCATAAATGTCCCCTAATTGAACACTTCCTCCTTGCCTGACCATTCCAAATACAGAGTCTTCTTATTTGCTTTCAGACTCCTTAAATATGAAAGCAACCATGAGCATGAACTGTCATGGGCTCGTAAAATCCACACGACCTCGCCATTCCATCATTTCAGAGTCTTCTTATTTGCTTTCAGACTCCTTAAAATTGAAAGCAACCACGAGCATGAACTGTCATGGGCTCGCAAAATCCACATGGCAGTACCATTTCATTACTACAGAGTCTTCTTATTTGCTTTCAGACTCCTTAAAATTGAAAGAAACCACGAGCATGCACTGTCATGGGCTCGCAAAATCCACATGACAGTACCATTCCATCAATACAGAGTCTTCTTATTTGCTTTCAGACTCCTTAAAATTGAAAGCAACCACGAGCATGCACTGTCATGGGCTCGCAAAATCCACATGACAGTGCCCTTCCATCAATACAGAGTCGTCTTATTTGCTTTCAGCCTCCTTAAAATTGAAAGCAACCACGAGCATGCACTGTCATGGGCTCGCAAAATCCACATGACAGTGCCCTTCCATCAATACAGAGTCGTCTTATTTGCTTTCAGCCTCCTTAAAATTGAAAGCAACCACGAGCATGAACTGTCATGGGCTCGCAAAATCCACATGACAGTGCCATTTCATTCCATCAGAGTCTTCTTATTTGCTTTCATACTCCTTAAAATTGAAAGCAACCACGAGCATGCACTGTCATGGGCTCGCAAAATCCACATGACAGTACCATTCCATCAATTCAGAGTCTTCTTCTTTGCTTTCAGACTCCTTAAAATTGAAAGCAACCACGAGCATGAACTGTCATGGGCTCGGAAAATCCACATGCCAGTACCATTTTATATCCACACTTCTTCTAGTTCACTAACCCATGAAGAAGTCCCCCCGCACATCTTGGCGATATGATCAATCCTCTCGGCAGCACCTCCGATCAGGTCGCCTTTGTTCAGAGTATTCTGCAGTTTCCTACCATCTTACCACAGCTTCAGTTTACCTCAACCCAGTCACCCTCAGATCCTATATAGCTATGATCCCTTTACCCCCAGTCAGTTTCATATGCTGCCTGATCATCCCCGCCATCATACTCTGAACAAAGGAAGTTTGAGTCCACCCACTCTACTTGCCCAGTTAGTCCCACCAGTTTATCACTCTTCCCATCAGTACTATCACAGTTCGGTTTTACACCTCGCGCTCCTGTCAAGGAAACATCATTTCCTTGATAGTTGCAGGTCTCCCTCTGTCGACGACAACTCCTCTATTCCAGAGGATAGACCTAGAGGCTCCTGCGCCTTGGACCCATCACCATCTGTGGTGAGTGCCTACGGACCATTTTGGGAGGAATCATTATTGCCTCTCTGAATGGTTGTTTCTCACATGTTCGACTTCAGCACCTTATTCGCATCGTTGAGAATCGCGCAGGATATATACCCTTTCCATTCTGTGTCGAAGACCCCGGATTTCCCCCGACTCTAGCACATTGGTGAGTCACTTCGGAACGCCCAGCTATATGTTCCCGTGGATGTCCGGGCTGCGTTGGCGATTGTATTCGGAAGCCATTCAGTTCTATGCTTCTTTGAGTACCCAGTTCGGTTCCAGATCAGTGTACCATTACGAGTGTGACCCTTGTCACTTTGATCCAGCAGCGCATCAGTTCCTTCAGAACCACATTTAGTAGCCCTGCTGCCATTCCAGTGTATCAGTTTTTCAGTTCAGACATGGTCAGCTCAGCAGTCTGCTCCAGATTTGTGTCACCTCTGGACCCTCATGATATGCACAGTGATTATCTACTACAGGTCCTTCATTTTGGGCCTCACACAGTTATTGTTATGTATCTTGATACGAGCATGGGAATGCACGCCTCGTCCATATATTGATATTTTTTCCTCATCCAGTATTTGAGGAGCATTTTATGCTGTTATGTTATATTCTAATACGAGCATGGGAATGCCCGCCTCGTTCATATTATCAGATGCTCCCTCATCCATTATTGAGGTTATGTACTTTTCAATCCTTGCAGGTGGTTCGAGATCGGTGTCCCGGACTTCAGTTGCTTCCTTCTCTTCTCCACACCCTAACACAAACCAAATATGACTCATGATGTCCATCGGCCATACGATGAGCTCCTGCCCTCACACATCAAGGGGCAATCTGTTAACACCCAAAAATGGTTAACTACCTCATCTACCCCACTACGTGGCTCATTTGTCCATTTGCCTACCATATTTCCCTGAAAATCCCACTAAAAGCCTCCAAAATGCCTAAAATGCCTCTAAAAGGCCATAAAATCATCTAAAAAGCCTCCAAAAGGCCTAAAATGCCTCCAAAAGGCCCAAAAACCCCTTTTTTCCTCCAAAAATGTCCAAAATTCCTTTAAAATAGAAAAATCCCCAAAAGGGAAGAAAAAATATAAAATAATGAGGAAAAGGAGGAAAAAACCCTAAACAAGCTGCCCTAAACCATATGGTTTCCAAAACCATGGGCCAGCACTCCACCACTAAAAAACTATAAATAAGTGGTGGAGACCCCTCATTTCAGAATCCACAATCATAAGCATCATGCCTCTGCCGAAATTATTCTCGAAACCCTAGCTTACCATCAAGCTACTTTCACCATTGAGAACTCTTTTTGGCCCATTTCCACCACCGGAAAAGGAAAAGAAGCAGCTTGGAGCTCGAAGCCACCGACATCGGACCAGCGCAACGGACTCCATCAACCTCCTCATTGGAGGTAATATCAATAAAAACCATTATTCATTTCTTTACTGTTTTTGCTTCATTTTATTTACTTTTTACTGCTTTAGCTTCAAGAATGTATTTAGTTTTATTTTTGTTTACATCATTGAACTGCTACTAAGGATTCCAGATTCCTTAGTAGGTGCTCATCCGCACAAGCTAGGGTGAAAACCCTAGCTACAGACCGGGAGGCCTTCAACCATAGAATTATTCTATAATTTCTACAAGTATTTGAAGTTCATATGGCTGAAACTCTCATGCCATAGTCTACTAACTTCATTTCCATGATTCAGCAATGCCATGGGATTTGCATCCGCCCCAAAGTGGGAGAACTCGTAGGCTTTTGCATGATGGTTTGCAAGGCCTTTTTCTACAAGTTTTCTGGATGCAAGTTATGTGATCTCTACATCATCCGGGCTAAAGGAGACTCTCATGGGCACTCCCATATCATTTGATAAACACTTCATAGGTTTGATGTAAGAGATGGTACATATAGAACATTGGAAAAATAACCATGCTCAAGATCTACAGTACCTTGTCCTTCGGATATGATTGTGGAGTCACCTCCCATGTGGATGGGAATGGATTTTCTGGTCTCCAAAGATGAGAAGGAGTCTCTTTCAGCCATCATGTGGTTCAAAGCTCCAAAATATATCAAGAGTGCTTTGGACTTCGAAGTGCTTTCCATGAGGGCATGACCTCTTTCATGCTGTGGTTCTCGATCTCGCTGATCTCTCCTCCGAAAGATTTCCGAAAGATTGATGTGATTTCTCTCAAGAAGAGAAGTAACTTCATCAAGTTTATTTTTCATACAGGCATGTTCAGGGTGGAAGCCCTTCCCATAGTATGAACACTTGACTTTTATCTTTCCATGATGCCCTTTTCCTTTTTTCTTCTTCAAGCCAGAAGGCTCTTCATGTTGCTAGTTTCCAACTTTAGGCTTAGGAGATTTGAATTTGGTTTTTGGGTTCTTCTGTTGCTTTCCTTTACCCTTTAGATCTTTGGGCCCTGAGACATGGAGGGCTTGATCACAGGAGGATCTGATGATCCCCATCTAGACAAGCTTATCATGTTCACTTGTTAGGGACTCAATGAAGGAATTGAGTGAAGGAATCTTCCATCCAGGGGTTGTGAGCTTCCCTGCATGGAATGTAGAGGCAAACACCACATAATCATCTCCAATTTTGGAGAGTATGGCAAGGATGAGCTTCCCATCCTCCTTCTCCACCTTACATTGCTTCAACAGTAAGACAATGTGCTTGAACTTTGTGAAAAAATCATTTAAGGTCTCGAAATTGGAAGGTTGGAGAGACATCAACTCATTCTCAAGCCGGTATACTCTCAAATCATCCTGTTTTCCATACAGGGTTTCCAATTTGTCCCAGATTTCCTTTGGAGTCTTCAATCCTGAGAGATGGAACAGAAGATCCCAGGAAACAAAGAGGAACAAGAATCTGAATGCTTCATCTTTCTTGTTCAAGAATCTAGCTTTGTCTGTCATAGAAGTAGGCTCTTCTTGAGTGTCCATAGTGACCCTATAGAGTCCTCTAGCACGTAGCTGGATCTCCATGTCTCCTTTCCATGAATGGAAATTGAACAGAGTCAAGAGTTCTATGGAAGAATCCATCTGAAACCGATGGAGTGAATTCTTTCACCTATTAAAACCTACAAATCACGACAAAAGGGGCACCATAAGGTTGAACAGCCTACACATTTTAGGATTTCATCACACCCAGCATAGTTGATCAAGCAAGCTTGACCAACAATTCCTTAACTTGGGGTATTAAGTGGTAAGCCTTGGCTTTTGGTGCAGTGCTGGATTTTTGAGCTTTTGCTCAATTTTTCATGCAAGATCTGTCAAAAACCTTGTTTTTGAGATATTTGAGCTTCATCCCACTATGAGCTCTGATACCATATTAATTTTTCATAATGATCTAGGAACTAAAAACACAGTCTCACAAAGAATACAAACAAATATGCATAAAATTGGCAAAATCGTGCTACAATGGAAGTAGCAGCTCTGTATAATCAATGAATAATGAATAATCCAATACAATGATCATGCAAGATGCATGAATGCAAAGAAAATTTGAATTCCCAAGGAGGTCATTTGAATTGAATGAATGGGTGTAGCTTAACTGACTGTAAGCCACAATAAACACACTAGTTAACCAACTGATCAAGTCCTGTTGACTCAACTGAGTCCTAACTGAAGTCAGAGTGCAATGAATGACTGACTCTAACTGAAAGTAGCTCAGACACATGTCACTGCATGCCAACTAACAAGTGGTAGCCCATAATTAACTCCAATGAACCTTGATGAGGTTAACTAAAGTCAAACTCGCCATCAGAGGTGGTTGGAGGCACCCCTGTTGACTCCAATTCATTAAGTATTAATAAAATAATCAATATAATGAATGGAGGTGCCTTCACCACTCAGATTTAACTTATTGTAACCATCAGTTATCAATTAAGTGCATTTATGACACTCAGATCACCCCCGAAGTGCTCCAGTTAGCCTCCCCGAATGAAGGAGAAGGCTTAGTTGGCCTCCTTGACTGAAGGTAGGCGTGGGTGTGCTCATGCTGATGTCATACAGTGCTCCTCTGATGTCAAGTAAGTCAATGAAACTTAGGATAGTGGTTTAACTAGGCCAAATTGACCAAATTAAGTGTGTATGGTGGGTAAATGTCTCCAACAAAGAGAACATGTCACTACCAAAGGAAGGATAAATAGGGATGACAGGATAGGAAGTGAGTGGGTAAGATAGGAAGCCAAGCAAGTGACCTTAGGCTATGATAGGTGGGTAAGAAGGATATTAGGGCTGCCCTAAATAGGATATTACTTGTCAAGGTTTCCTCATTGATTATAAATCCTAGGTTATGCATGCTAACCTTTAAACTTTAGTTAGCGCTAGGGTTTCCTCATTGATTCTAAAACCTAGGTTATGCATGCTAACCCTTAAAGCGTTAAAATTGCAACAAGTAAAATAGCTCGTTAAAATCGCAAGTGCTCAATAAATCGTTATAGAAGACACATATTCATGAACTTGTTTCATTTTTTATTTGTCAAGGAAGAAAATTTTTACGGGACGTTATCATTATGGGATGTTTTCATTTCAATTATGCATGTGGTTGAAGCATGTTAGTGGTTTTGATGGGATGTTATCATCATATCGTACAAAGTCAACCTCTCTTGCAACCGACATAAAAGTATTTCCAGCCAAGAATTTAGCATTATGAAAGTCCTATATTTCACTTTTTAGCTAACCAGGACAAAGGTACAATATTTTTAAGTAAACATCAATGATAAACAATTTTATAAGTGACAAGTTTCCAAGCCAATGGGACTGTTAAACCAAATCAAATTTCCAGTCAAGTAAAATGTCTTATGACAGTCCAAGATGTAATTTCCAGTCAAGTAGGAATGATAAGAAGTATATTCACTTGGCTTTTGATGACACAATGACTTGCAAGCAATTCAAGGACTTTTCTAGTATTTTGCCAAGTTATGGATGTTTATATACCACTGTAAAATTTGTTTAAGTATGGTTGGGAATGATTTTTTATATACAGTCCCTTTAGGGTGCCTTTGTGCCACTTTAAATTGGGTTATGGACAAATTTGAGGTGAGGCGTTAGTGAGTGGGTGAGATAGGAAGGAAAGGAAGTGACCTTAGGATATGATAGGTGGGTAAGAAGGCTATTAGGGCTTCCCTAAATAGGATATTATAGTGAATATGTTAGGGAATCTTAGGATGAGTTAGTGGTGTTCTAGGGCTGTCCAAAATGGATATTACAGTCAGAGATATAGGGAGAGTTGTGGGGGTATAAGTAGTGTGGAAATGAAAGGAATAAGCCTTGCTTTAGAGAGAGGGAAAGGTAGGAGTATAGGGCAAGGGTTTTAGTAAGGTTTATGCTAGAATAGAATGGTTTAGGTGTGTCTTATAGCTGCCTAATAGGTAGTATTATAGTCTAGCTTGATAGACCGTCCTAGGGTTAGTCAAGGATAGAAAATGGAGTAGAAGGCCAAAAGTTAGAATTACTATGTAAATACCAAAGGCAGACAAGTGCTTTCTATTGCAATTTGGACAATGAATAAGACTGTATTTTATGCATTTGTGTATTTCTTTGTTAACTAAGCTACACTGTTAAATTTTTTATGCATTTTATTATGAAATTACGGACTTTATTGCTTCGTCAACAATAAGTATTGCAAGTGCATCAATTGTAAACTACTACTGTAAATAAGTACAAAATGATGTATTAATATACAAAAATATCCAATCATATACAAAATATGGGAACTCGTGCTGTATACAAAATATGGCAACTTGTGCCCTATACAAAATATGGCAACTTGTGTCATGTACAAAATATGGCAACTGGTGCCCTATACAAAATATTGAAACTTGTGCCAAAATTCCACATCAGGGCTAGTGTACATAGGAGGCTCTCTCAATCCTCTTGCCCACCCTCGAAGCTCCTAGGTCCAACTCCAAAATCGATCTTCCTCTTCTTTGAGCTAGAGGAAGCTTGGTTCTTCAGACTGCTTCGACCACCTCCCCTTGGGCTCTGAAATGACAAAAATAAAATGTCAACTCTTACAGGAAATTATACAAGTATAAAACACAATTTAAATATCAAAATTATGTTTTCAAATTTTAAATAGATCACATGAGACGAGACCGTAAGTGGTGAGCGGTATACCCTCCTCTATGATCCAAGTCTCTCAATAATTCAACCTGCAGCATTTAAACAGTAAGATAACTCATAAAATTTACTGCTATGTTAGTTTTCGTTAATATTGAATGATATTTTTATAAACTAATCAATCTCATAGTGAACACAATAGGCTAGTCCTAGGGGCTGGCAGGTGGAGCAATCGACTACTCCTCAGGGGTGCCAGGTGGAGCAGTGGGCTGTACAACCTACTCTGATGCTAGGGTGGATGGAATAGTGGAGGATGTAGCCACATCGATGTTGGATACAACACTAGGGGGCACAGTGGGAGAGGGTGTGGACTGGAGTGGGCGAAGTGATGATGTATGGCGATAAACGCCAACTGGATGTAGAATGGAATGGGCCACCCTAGAAGAGGAAACAAGGGTGGTGGGGGAATATGGAGGAGGGGGATGAGGTCTTGGATGGGGTGGAGGGATCGGTGAATGTGGATGGATGGTGTAATGTGGTCGGAAGGGGGAGGGTGGAAACATGGGAAACTACAAGGGAGGAGGTGGATTTTGGGGGGGGGGGGGAGCTAGATGGAATTGTGGTGGTGAGTGGGACGAAAGGGATGGATGGAATGGGGTGGGGAGGTTTGTAGGGAAAGGGACATGTATGCTAGGGGCTACACTTGGCATATATGGTGGGAAAAAGGCTTTTAGTGGAGAGATAGTGACACCAACGTGCCTATGTGGTGGGACCTGCATACATATTCATGGCATCGTGTATTAGTACATAAAAAATATAACTATATGAATCTAAACCATCAAAACTGAAATTAAATTTATACTTTATTACAAGATACCTGCTCATGATGGGATCTGTCGATCCCTAGTGGGGATGGCTGTTCACTCAATCCTGCGAACACTTGTTCATTTGCACAAAAATATTTACATTCAATTAGTAAATATTAACTAAATATGAGCTGACAATTTAAATAAATATGTGGCAATCGACAAGAACTAATTTAGTGATACAATAGAAGTCACAAATCAATCAAGCAACATAACATCAATGATATGATGGTCATAATAACAGTCCCAAACTTGCATAATAATTTTTCTTTTAAATTATGTTTGAGGGATG
The DNA here is from genome assembly GCA_001517045.1 of Pseudotsuga menziesii. Classification (NCBI taxonomy): domain Eukaryota; kingdom Viridiplantae; phylum Streptophyta; class Pinopsida; order Pinales; family Pinaceae; genus Pseudotsuga; species Pseudotsuga menziesii. Next base: position 32,651 of record LPNX010287428.1, read on the forward strand.
TTACATTTTTCTCTATTTTAGAGAATATCCACAACGTTTATGGGATTACTCCTTAGACTTTCTTGTCGATCCTTGAAATGATATTCAAAAATTATATGCTTGTCTTGTGCAATATCAAAGGATGAATGATTTGTAGGGTAAGTGTTTGTCATATTTTCCCTAACTATATGTTTGAAAATTGTATCCATTATTGATGCTAAAGCTTCCTTATATACGAATTAGTTGACTAGTTAGCCCTAGTAAAACTTGCTTATCCTTCATTTCCTTTCTGGTCCAGAGAGTTGACATGGCTATGAGTTCTCTTCTCCTCCTATTTCAAACCTAATTTTTTAAGGTATCCTAATTGAGAATACCCTTCTTAGTACATTTTCTTCTAAGTTTCTATTATAGGTAGCATACTGAGCAAATAATGGTTATTTTCACATATTCAATTATTGACAATACAACTAAGACCCAATTCATTAATTACCAATTTAATTATTTAACCCATCATCTTGGTGCATCTCCATGTAAATGTTTTCCACGTAAGTCTTTTCTAGGTCCCTCATTTTTTCACCAATGTCAAACATACTTCCTAGCTTGTTACCAATTAAGGTAAGAGAACATTTCATCCATTTTTGAAGGAATTGAATGAATTTTAAGGTAGTGTGGTAGAATTTTTTTTTTCTCTCATGACCTTGTTAGAAAAATAGGATCACGAAGCAATAACAATAAACAATAAACATGATGAAAATATTAAAACAAATTACAAGAGAGACACATATCTTGGACGACAAGATTAACTACTAACATTAAATTTAATTATTCAAAGAAAACTACCTGTGTGTATGGTGTCACGATGTCCTCTGCAGCTACCATGGCTCCATCTAGGTTGAAGGAACCAGCATCCTCCCACCCATGTGTTGGAGACTTCGCACTAAATAGTTGTACATTAAAAAGAATCAAGTCATCAACATCTGATTCTTAGTTAAATTTATTAGAAATTATGACATTAAATAAAACAATGACTAACTTGGTGTAGGTATCTCTCTGTTCCATGCGTGGGAACCTGGCATGGATGCCCAGAATGAGAACAACAATGTGGCACTAGTCTTGTTGAGCTAGATGGATCCACCTGGCTTCCACCTGTATCTGCTCTCCCTCGCCCACCACTAGTAGACCGTGCAGAAGTGTGTCTCTCAGGAAGGTCCTGCTCGCTCTACAAGGACATAGCCACAAATACGGTATGCCTGAGAAGGTGCAGTGTGGCATGTCTGACGGACTCATGGATCTCATCTAGCCCGATAACTAACCCAGGGGGTTGAGGAGGTGAGTTTGGCTCTCGCCTATGTGCAACAGGTCCTGTGAGTGGGCTTCGATGGGTGTGAGGTCAATCTTGGGCTGAGACAAAACTGACAGCCTGGAACTCAGTGACATTGAAGTAGTTCACATGGAACCATAACACAAACTCAGCCCACAGTTTCCTGAGAAAATATTGTGGGACCTTGACATTGTTGCATGGAGGCTTGTCGAATACCATGAACCATCTCTTCCTCCAATTTTCTCTCCATGGCTGGTAATTACACCAGTCCATGTAAACTCACCTCTTCCTCACATCTGGAGGTTGTCCTATTCTAGGATCTGTAAATTTTCTCCACAGTTGGGATTTTGTGATATTCAGGTTTTTTATATCCTCTTTGGATATACCAGTGCTATAATTCTCTCTCATTCGAGCCCTATATTCACTCAAACTGGTTATCTCACTATGGGAAATGTTGATATATTCTATAATGTTTTGTATTGATGTGGCAAGGAAAACCCGAGAGGGTTCCCTCAGTTCTTCAATTCATCACTCAAAATTCTTAATTAGTTTAAATCCCTGTGTAATTCATCTTCAGGTTTTTCTTCTTTATTTAATTCAGGGTTTGGGTCCTCTGTTTGGTTTGTTTCATTCATTTCTTCAGATGGTTCATTGGTATTGGTCAATTTGGTTAGGTAATTTGTACCTGCAGTATCAAATTTTTCCCATTTCAATTGATTTTCATTTTTTTTTAATTTTGTATTTTATTTTAAAAACAATAAAAACAATGAAATAAACAAAAAAATTGCATTCCTACTCTATTTACCTTACTCCAATGTCATTTTAGGCAATTTGTACAAGTTAGTTGGGATCCTTGGGGGTCGAATTCATCTCCTTGCGGGTCGTTGGCTCCTCCCTACACGCTCGCGGGTTGCTAAAAAACAATACGCCCACTGTTTTTTTTTAATACACAGGGACACGCGCACATCCCTATTTGCTATCGCACCCAACATGCGTGCGCGTCCAAATGTGCATGCGCATCCATAGGTGCATGCACACTCTTATTTCCCATGCTGGCAATCTGGCGTGGAGGTTCGTCAGTCTGAAGCAGAAGCTTGTGCGCGCATCTACATGGTGCATGCGCGTTGTTGATTAAGCCTGCTCGCGTGCTCCCATTGCATCATAATTGGGTAGCAGCTTCTTGCAAGCACCCCGCCTAGACTATAACCGCTGAAACGGTGAAAAGGAAGCACCACCCAGTTTTGTGGACGCAGAAATTTTGCAGAGCCGCAAACTGCCACACAGCCACACCGCCTTACATATATCAGATTAATAATTTTTGAAATTTCATTTTTGACTAAACAGGATCGAGATAGCAAGCTATATCATTTTCTGAAAAGGCAACGGAGTTCCTCTGTCAGACTATAACATTGTAAGATAACAATCACAGATAGTTTTTTGTAATATGAAAGGTCAATTAGCAGTTAATGACTGACTTAGCTAGAAATAGTATAAATACTTGCATTGTAATTGTGATTGCAAACAACATACGCCGAAATAGATAAATAGACATATAGTTGAAACTCTGACATTTACTGTGTATTTTTGTGTTTTACTATGTTTTGAGTTAGAAAACTCAGTTTTACTTTTTTTGTTAGTTTGTTGTAGCACTTGAAGAAATTATAGTTTATTTGATGTGAATGTGGTTTATCAATTCAGTAGAATATTTGTGTTAAGCCTAAGAATACAGGGGTTATCATAAAGTTGCTAAATAGTTAGATGCAACTGAGCTGTTACTGTGGTGTAGATGACTGTTAGCTGTAACAACTAGTTGTAAAAGTCGTGTAGATTTTTGTTAGGTGTAACAACTTGTTGCAACATCATCTATAGAGTATTGTCAGCTGTAACAACCATTTGCAACAGTCCTCTAGGTGATTGATTTGAGTTTTATGAGCTCTATCAGCTATAACAGTCAAACTTTTACAGTGCTATAAGTGTTTATTTGAGTCTTAAGTGAAGTTTAAATTGCTCTTGAGGCAGAGAGCGACACTCCCCTGCCTTCCCCGTGACACTAAATGCATGTTTCAGTCAAATGTAATGGGAGTAGTATAAATATAAATATTTTGACATTTTTCTTTGTATTTTTTTGAGATGTTTTAGATTTTTATTTAGCATTGATTGCATCACTTTCTAAATTTGAAAGCATTTTTTTTTTCAATTAGTCGGGTTCAAATTCAATATGATAATTTTAGAGCATTGATTGTGTTCACTTACTACATATTTTAAGCTAATAAATCTAGGCATATAGGTTCTTAGTTGATAAGCATATGTTATCTCTGTTAGCATGCCTTGGCTGTAAAATCCATATAAATTCCATTTCAACTTCGAGGTTAATCGTAAAAGTAAGAAACATTTTGTATTGAGAAAAGTTGTTTTTGTTTAAGATTGGGTGTGAAACAATTTTGTTGGCAGTTTTGAATGTGAGTTGCAGATACCAATTTGTATTTCCATTCCATTCTTGGACATGGTGAGTTCGATTTGAATGGCTACCAATATTGAGTAGTATGAAACACTTGGGGGTACTTCCAGTTGTGTTGGTCACTACCAAAACAAACTCATGGAACGTTGTGAATGGTGGCGAGGGAACGAGATTGAGCTCTCATCATGATTTTCAAAGAGAGAGCTGTGAAGTATGGAAACATTGAGACTGAGGGAACTGTGTGACTTTAACCATCAAAAAGAATCATAAAAAAACAAATCAAAACATGGCTTCCAGATCCATTCTTGGGAAACAGATATTAACATAATATATTCACTCATCATCTATTTAATTATTTTGTTAGATCGAATCCAATCCTTCTAAACTCATGATCTCACTTGTCAAAATAATTCACACTGAAGCTATAACTTAGATATCTGATCGCTCACACATCCACTTTGATGATAGCCTAGGGAAGCTCTTTTATATTGGCCACTCTTTTGTACTCATCTCATTTATCTTATGTATTTATTATTTATTCAGGATATTTGTTAATACTATTTGTTCATTTCTATGTTATTTTGGTTAAATTGAGTGATTTAAATATAGAAGTATAAATTTTCAACTAAAACATTCAAACATATCTTTATTTCTGAATAGCTATAAGCATAAGTTTCTTAAATTTAAAATTAAACTCAAAAATAAAATTCAAATTTTAAATCACATTCAATTTCCTTTGGTCTTCAATAGATCGTACTCATATCTTGATAAACACCTCAATTTATGATGCAGAGCTGATTTTATAAGAATTAAAAGTTCTAGTGACTGAAAGTATATTATTTTAACATTTAAAAATAGTTTCATATACTAGCATTTACACCAAGAGGTGCAAAAAAACGCCGAGAGGGTAAAAATATTCTATCTTTTTGCAAGCTAACCTTTGTCACTTACCTTGGAGACTGCATATTAATATTGAGTTTTGAAATTTTAGGTTAACACATTTATAATTGTTGTGTTTTTGGTTTTCAATTTTTGCTTATCAATTGCGCAAGAAATAATAAAAATTAGCTGGCAGCAATGGGAAACTAACGTGTGCAATGATTATACCGAATATTTCCAAATAATAATAAATTTCAAGCTCGTGCAATCCACAACGTGAAAAATGTGGGATGTGGGTTTCGGGAAATATTAGCAGGATGATGATAAATGATATATATGTCATTCAAATTTTGATCGACAAATCAAAAGTATTCTATAGATGAGACTTGCGCGATGGATTGAATGGGACCAGTTTGTTGAAATATCAAATGTTTCCACAATTGGGCGGTCCAGATAAATTGTGCAGGTGTTAGCTTTTTGTTTTGATGTTGAAATCGTGCATAAAAGACTAAGATCTTGATAACAAGCTTAACACTTAAAGGTCGTAAGGGATTATAAATGAAATCTATGTGGAGCTAGAAGATTCACTATTCTGAGTTTTGAGATCGGTTGATGAACCAAATATTGCAGCGTGGAAAAAATATCCCAATCAACTTGGTATAGAAAGGAAATTTGCACATATGATCTATTTTTTATGACCAGTAATCAAGTCCCCAGATGCCATTCGCAACATCCATAGGTCAAGACCATCTCCCCAATATCGGCTGCTATCCAAACTTCGAGGATCCATCATGAAATTTAGATATTTGGAACAGTAAATTTAGCCTGTACATGAAGCAAAGAAACGCGGCCAACTGAATTTGTTGTCATCCCACCTCCAACATAGGCGAAAGGGCAAGGAATTTCAAGTCCAAATTCCTTGACCCACCTAGGTAGCAACGTGGGAGAACACCTAAGGTCTTTTCCATGGGTAGTATGATAATTGAATATGAGAGGAGATGACTTGATTGGATTTTCCACAAGGAATGAAGATCTTCGCTCACTTGTCACCTGTACTATTATTATTATGGCCAGCTGTTAAGTGTACAACTATGCTAGTAAGTTATTTTCGGGTCTGTCTGGCTCACCCTATATAGTGCCACCCTTTGGAGGTGCTGAAAAATGGGGATGAATGAACACTGAGAGAAAGGCCAAAAGTGCTCAATTACGTGAGGTCTTTAGTTTTCTTACAGACAGTAATGGTTGTATGGTTTGAGAAGCTGATTTTTCATGGCGTACTGATGGTTGGTGAATATGAAATTATGCTCCTTTATCATCCTGGTTGTTTGCACCAAGAAATTTCCAACCATCAGGGCTTGGATATGATGCAAATTTAATATTTCTGAATAGTCATACCTCCAGCTGCACAATACGATGGTTTTTCTGTCTCTGGAGTGTCTCCCGAGAAATCCTCAAAGAGGTCATGACTTCCAAAGTCCCACTGCATGGGGGCCATGTTTAGAAATAGCCAGTTGGAACGAATGCTCGTAATGGGGTGGCAGGTGTCCAAATTCTTCATCACCTCGTTTGTAATTCCCACTTGCTAATTTTCTCTGAGGTGGTGATGAGGTTGAGAACACACCCCACTTTATTGTGAGAGAAAAAGAATGTCCCTTCTCTCACAATGAAGTTGAGACTACTTCATGGGAGGTGAGAGAAAAAGAATGTCCCTCTTGAAGTCCCCTCATATAACAATGTTATCAGGACATAGGGGAATGGTGGACAAGGCTGAGTATAGAAAGCACATAAAGTTCTTTGCCACTATGGAAACCTTGCAGAAAGGCACCCTTGAGCATGAAACACACAGGCAGGGAAGGACATGTCGCTAATTCAATAGACAGATGAGTGGTCGAGCCCAGTGTGCTTACTGCACCAATGCTATACCTTGTTGTAATTTTATGCTGAGAGAGATGCAAATTCATTATAAATAATACATTTCATAAGAGTTTCAGCATTTCGGGGTTTCAAACCATAGTCATATCAGAATAATAGTTGTTTAAGGTTTCTTTATGGTTAATCTATTACAAAACAATGCTTGCTTATAAGAGCAATCTTAATAGTCTATGGTTAAACTTGGAGTCATGTTAGATTGTTAATAATTCAATTACTTTTCAGAATCATTTGGAATGCAGGTTGTGGAGCTCCTATTATTTGCATTTGGTTTGTGTATGCCCGCAATCCGCATCCCACAAAATGCGGAATGCGGATTGCAGAGCTAATTGAATAAAGTGTGTAGTATTTTGTGTTCCCGCATCCCGTGACCCACAAGTTGTGGAATGTGGGTTGCGGAACAATTAAGAAACTTGCAAATTTTGTTTTAATCCCGCATCCTGCAAAGCTGATCCTGACCGTTCTTTTTAATTTTACCCTAATCTGACGGTCTGTATTATTTCTCTGGAATTATAAATATGATAGTTATGATTTACGATTTTCACTGTTTTTATTGTTGTAATTCGCTATGCTATGTGATTTTTACCTCCAAATTTTTTCACGCGAATCCAACAGTGATTACTGCAGTTTTAGGTTGGTTACCAGGTTGTTGTCTCACATTTTTAATTGATTAGTGGGATGACACATAATACTTACCAAATTTCTCCCGAATTCCACAATGGAAAATTTCGGGATGTGAGTTGTATGACGGAAATTTGTGCAAATAATAAATATCAAGCTGTCGCAATCCATATTTGGGATAGGGTTTCATTTGTACTCAAACATGAATGCATAATGTGATGTTAAGATAGGTATATAGATACAAATTTGCTTATGATGAAACTTGGGAGGATGGCATAGTATTTTTTTTTCTTTTTAAAATTTTCTTTTTAAACAATTTTAAAACCATATTTTCTAATTAATATGACAAATTGATAATAACCTAAAATGTTTTTCATTGAGCATTAAAAATGAAAGAACTAAAAAACTCTTAAAACATAGAAAATAAATGCCAAACACCAAGGCTTGGTTATCATTTTTTAAACAAGCTTGAGTTCTAAAGTTGAAATTTATTATTAAGTTTTAAATTTATATAAAATAATAAAAATTGATAATAAAATAAAAAGTGGGAATCAGGATGCATAATGAAATAATATTTGCAATATCTCGTTATGAAACCGCATCCTGCCAGGTTTAATCTCGACTGTCCATTTGTTTTGATCCTGCTTTCATAATTTGACGCATGTAAAAAATATGGTCTTTTACAATTTATTTATCAATTGTAAACGCCATCCCACATCTCACATCTCGTAACAAAAAATGTGCAATGCAGGTTTTGGGAAAGATTAGCGAGATAACACATAATACTTGCCAAATTTCTCCCAAATCCTGCAACGGAAAATTTCGGGATGCAAGTTGTGCGACGAAAATTCTTGCTAACAATAAATATCAATATCCTGCAATCTGGATTGTGGGATGCAGGAATCGGGATGCGGAATGAAATTTTTTTGCAATATCTCATTATGAAACCACTTCCCATAAGGTTTAATCTCGACTGTCCATTTGTTTTAATCCTGGTTTCGTAATTTGACGCATCTAAAAAATATATAGGCTGGTATTTTACAATTTATTTACCACTTTTTTACTGTTGCAAATTACTGCAGTGCGTGAATTTTACCAGGAAATTTTATCAAAGTATAGTTCAATTATAGGTTAGTATTTTCATCACTTCTTCATTCGATTTATTACTATAGTCAATCCTGAATTAGTTTTAATTTTCACTTCCCATTGTTTTTTCTTTTAAACATAGTTTTTCCAATTTGCAACAATGGCAAGATCTACTCGCTGCAAAAACCTGGAAAAGGATATGTTCACCAAGGATCTAAACTTTGGTATTTTCTCAAATACCAATGGTAGAATCACTGAAACCTACCAAATTGAATGGTCTAGGGTTTATGAAATTTTTGACAATGACAAATTTTCTGATATTCAAGACAACTAGTTGGCCTATGAAAGAATCATGGATTCTGGACTTCATTCTCTTGTTGCTAGACCTGCTATCCTCCCGTACAATGATGTGGTCAAATGGATAGTAGAACATGTGGACTCGAAATCCCGTTATTTGAATGATCGTAGAAGGTTAGAGATAGCCAATTTCCATCCCGAGGTATTTACGAAGGCTTATTCCCTTAAACCGGTAAGACAACCCCTTACTGCAGAGTTTGCAGAAACCTCGAAAAGTAGGTTCAATTTCAAAGAAATGTTAAAATCGTGGATGAACCACCAACCTAGTAAATTCTCGAAGAGGTCTAACGAGCTTTACCCTGTTACCTAGTTCAAAGAACCTTATTCCTTATTCACAACTATGTTATGCATGTTGTATGGCCTTCCTAATTGTTATGTGTTCAAGACTGAATGGGCTCCAGTAGCTCATCATGTTTTAGCAACTGGCGATTCTTTCCTGTGGGCATCCATGTTGTCGTTAGAACTCAAAATTTCTATCCAAGTGTACCAGAAGGCCACTACGAAAAAGAAACCCAATTTCTTCTTTTCATCCTTCATTTATAATATATTGTGTGCTGAGTTCGAATATCCTAATTTGGGATGGAAGTGGAGTTTTTTGGCTTCCCCGGTACCCATTTATTATTCAGAACTGTAGGACACTAGCTATGCACCCATGTTCTATGATATATGTCAACACTTCCTTGTCACCATCTATTTTTTAATATTCAAGAAGGAAGCTCTTGCATTTTCACCTGAAGCCATAGGTTTGATTGGTACAATGGGTGACTGGTATGTTGGCGAAAACTTTTCATACATTAGAATTTGAGGTAGAAACATTGTTCATATGCTTCCCAGAATTGTCTCTAACAGGTTGGTTCTAGAAGAAGTGGCTTTCCAAACTGTCAATGATGGGGTTTACAGGAAGCTGATTGGCCCTAAGAAAAAAGCTTGGCCCAAATTCCCGTTGCACCCTGGATCATTGGTTATTCCAACTTAAACCTAGGCTACAGTATTAGGTGAACAGATATAGTCTTTGAAGCTTGGTTTTTCCATGAAGAGAAAACACGATCCTAAGGGATGCCTCAATTCTCACTTTAAGAAGTATCATATCAAAAATAATTATATGCATAAGGAAATTCCCAATGATTCTATTTATCAGGGTGTTAGTACATTTTCTGAAGTGTTGGTGAGATCCAAAATCAAGGATGAGGAAGCCCACATCTTGCAGCATCAAAAGGAACTAAAAGAGAGGATTCAGTGTTACAGGGCACTGCAGATTGACGTGTTGGAGAAAGTAAGAAAGGACAGAGAAGAAAAGGAAGATGAAGCAATGAAGAATTCATCAATGGCAATTTTTCTGGACGGAGAAAAGGGAAAAGGTCTAATGGAAGAATTTCCAGAGGTACCAGTTAGGGAGCAGGTCAAAGCCTTAATATTTACGTAAAAACAGTCAAAACAAAAGTTGGCAATGATGACCTATGTGCTGAATACTCAGGAAGTTTTAGCTCCTGTGACTGTTACTGATATCCCAGTGATTGCTGAAGTCAATTAGCCAAGTGATACTAAAGAAATAGTTGAAAAAAAACCATTCAAAAGATTGAAGGTGAAATATTCTTCCTCCACATGTCCTATTATTGATTTGGTTGATTTAGATTTAGAAGAAGAGGTGATAGCCTCTGCACTTGTCACTGAAGACATGGATCAAAACTTGCAATCATTTATAGATTTGTTGGATGGTGATGGTAAGAAAGATTCTATCCCTATTTCTACAGTTTCACAATCTTCATATGTGTCTATGTGTTCGTATTCAACATTTCTCCTTTCATCCATCGATACTTTATCTACATTGCCTGTAGGAGGATGCATATCACTTGCACTGTCTCAATTGTATCAAGATTTGATATCTACACCTGAATATGTCACATTTGATATTGTGCAAACCTCCATCTCACTACCTGTTATTTCAGATGCACCAATTTTCAAGATTCCCTTACACCTACCGTCAGTTACTGTGTCAAGATTGTCTTATAGTGAAAATATTTTGGGGTCTTTTTCACCACTTTCAGCTATCAATATCCACTTTCCATCTTCTGAATCTTCAACCCCACTCTCATCCTCAATAGTTCAAATATATTTTGTTCAAAACATTTCAGAAGCACCAATTGTGAATATTCCCCTAGAGCTATAAGCAAGTGCTCCATCAATATTATCTAGTATTGAAAAGTTGTTGGTGTCTTCGTCACCACTTTCAGCTCTCAATCTCCACTTGTCATCTTTGGAATCTTCAACTGCACTGCTCTCTTCTGTCTATGAAATAATCCCTATTCAAAGCAATTTGCAAGCACAAATTTTCAATATTCATGTACATGTACCCTTAGTTACTTTGTCAACATCATCTAGTACTAAAGAGGATTTACTGTCTTCATCACCACTTGCAACTATCAATTTGCATTTGCCTTCTTTCAAATCTTCAACGCTACTCTTGTCTTCAATCTCTGAAATAACCCATGTTAAAAACATATCTCCTTTGAGTACTCACATTACCATGACCATGCCCTCTCCTATCATTACTCAAACATCCTCTTTGGTGTCTACAGTGATTAGCACATCTGGATCCATTGATCCAAGAGATGAATTTGATGAAGAGATTGTTGTCTCTCTTGGAGAATATTATTATAGCAAACCTGATAAATCAGTGATCAGAAAGGGCAAAAAGAGGGGTAGGGATCAAAGTGGGATGGAATTATCTGTTTCTAAGAAAATACTTTGGACTCAACAATCCAGTGACCCACAGGTAGATGCAGCAGATACAGCTGCTACTTTGGGTGCATTCATAGGTGCCAATATCCATGTTGTTAGCAATTTAAAGAGGGAGTTTGACAGGAGGAAAGAGGAGATAATCCAGGTGAAGGAACAACTTGAGAAGAGTAAAAGGGAACATGAGGCTCATGTTGCTGATATTATGAAGACATCTGAGGATAAGTACAATGAACTACAAGTCAAAAGTTCCTTTCTTCAGGTTGAGCTGCAAAATGAGAAGACCTCAAATGTTTCCTTTACACAGATGATAGATTCACTTGAAAAGCATGAAGATTCAAGTGCAAGTGTAGCTTCCTCTTTGTTCTCTAGGTTTTCACAAGAAGAATTTAAGCAGTTGGCTATCAATTTAAATGAGGACCATTATGAGTTAATAACTCAGTTGTTTCATAGTTTAAATGATATTTATGAAACGTATATTGTTTTTGGTCAGATGGCCATTGTACATGAAGATCACACGGAAAAGAGGGAGAAAGATTCAAAGGCTTTGGATGAGATTGTAGACTGGAAAAGGTATAGGAAGGACAAACCAGAAAATATTATCATCCTCAGTAGCTTTCAGCTAAAGAAAGTCAGAACAGTACTCCGTGCTTGGCTTGATCTTAATGAGATGGTTGATGAGACTATAAAAAAGGCACAAGCTGTGTGTGGAAGAAGATGGTATGCTATTTCCAGTATCATGGAGGCTTTGCTTTTTCCCACAGTAAATCTTATTAAAAACGTATGTCCTCCAAAATTGATGATCGAGCAAGTTGAATAGAGGAGAGATGAAGCAAGAGAGAAAATCCAAGGGCTCAATCATATAACGATTGAGGATGTCGATCACTTAATCAGACAACCATTGTCTATTGAGGGAAACGTCTACATTTACATACGCATCTAGCATAAGTTAGCTACAAATAAAATAGAGAATTATAAATGTGATGTTCAACTTGGTTTTGAATCAGCTAACTATCCCAACATTGAGGAATTGCTAGGGATTTGGAGCAGATGGTGGGATTTCCTTGGATATTAGTTTTATTTATAATTGTCAATCTGAATTTGATGGAAATCTACTATTTGTCATAATTAATTAAAGGGTGGGTTTCACATGTAATAATGACTTTTTGGAAGGCAAAAATCTGGACAAGACTTTGGAAATGCCTCTGTTTAATTGAGGTTTTGTAATTTTGAGCAAATATATTTAATACAGTAAAGATATTCTTTCATGTGTCTTTTTGTTTATTTGATTAAGTTTCCTTAATGAATAATGAGTTTTATTGTTTTAGATGATTCAATATTACTGTTAATATTTTGTGATCAATTAGTACATTTATTCACAGCCTTGTTAGTGACTCATGTACTGCTAAGCTTTTAATAGTGCTTATTTTATTAAAATCTGTATCTATTTCTGCAAATGATTACATAGTAAATTCGATAATACATATGTTAATTTGTTAATGTGTTCATTTATTTTTTTAGAAAATTAGAAACTCAATTTTATAGATTCGTATAACTTTGTGAGAAAAAGGGGCATTCTAGAGAGAAAGACATGAAGCTGTAATTTTCTTCTTTCAGATGGATCAATATTAGTGTTAGTATTTTCTAATCAATTAGTACATTTATTCATAGAAAGTATTACTGGTAGGAATTGCAGAAAGAAGAAAAAGAACCGAAGAGAAAATGCAAGCTATTGCACGAAGCACGCCCATGGTTAAAATTTCTTTTATAGAGTAAAACCATAGAGTGTGTTTAAAATATCATTACAAATACCAGTAAAACTGTTGTAATAAAACCTGTTGGAATATAATCCGTCGGGATTATACAATATGTAAATATTGTAAATATATTCTGAATGTGAATAGTCATGTAGGAATATGAATAGGTTGGTCAGAAGTTGAATCACAACCGACATATGAATTGTATAAATATACGCATGAGAAATGGAATAAGATGAATCAGGAGTTATTTTACCTAACAGTGGTATCAGAGCACCACCTGCCATAAATCCTACTGTTAATTTTCAGTCCTAGCAGCCTGTATTCTTGCCAGTGCATTGCCATACTGCTGGCCCATTAATGTGCCTGCTCTCTACTCAGGTTTGAACATTCTAGACATTCTGTATGCACTCAGAATCATTATCATTTTGCTGCCCACCTACTTGTTCCTCATTAGTCTGCATCCGAGCGTTTCTCTTCCAACCTACGTGCATTCATTGTATGTGTTATAGTCACAGACCTGAGTTAAAGGAATAACTAGCAGCTAAGGTATGAAACAATCCGTTGGATGATATGTTATTAATTATTTCCTCGAACCTCTGCACATTTTCGATTGTTCTTTTCTAGAAAATTGAAATGCTCAAAACACTGTTATACCTAACCCTAATTTTGTAATGGTGTTCCATCTTCTGTCTAATACTTGTTCAATTGTCTCTGCGCAAACCTCTGTAGAAACTACCAAAACTCATCTAGTTTTCCACTCCTAAAATATTCTTCTACCACTGCGCACAGGTATGTAGACACTTCCTATCATCCCGTAAGAAATCCCTATGGTCTCTATCAGTCATTCCACTCAACACTTTGCAGCGACCATTTACAAGAATCCTGGATCTGTCTCCACTTGATGCACACTGTTCCAAGTTTTCACACAGCCTACACAAGACCTATTGCACCTGAAATTCACCTATTGTGGTGATGTAATTGTGAGAGTTGCGACCAGCCATGAGGAGATCTCAGTGTTCACAACTGAGAGTTTGTTGAAGACTGGAGATCTTTGGTAGAGAGAGATTGTTCTCTTCAACTGTGTGAAGCGTGCTACTGAAGGCTGCGTTCTAATCTCTATCTTGTGAAGCGTGTTGTTGAAGGCTATGTTCTATCTTGTTGACATTGTCTGCGTTGAAGACATTTTCTGCTATGAGTTTGTGGAATATCAACTACGGTGAAGATTCACGCCTTTCTGAAGACTCAGTGCATGGATTCGTCTTGCTATTTTGCTGCTACGAGTTCGTTGAAGACCGATGATTGAAGACCGTTGGTGAAGATTCATTCCATTGAGTGGAGTGTATGCTGCACTTCACATCCACTTGAAGAATCAACACGCTGTTGAAGAGGAGAGACTCGGTGTTGCGATACACTACATTCACAAGTTGTTTTGCTGTGAACTTGAGGTGAGAGCTCATGCCTATGCACTGAGCTTGAATGAGATTCAGTCACAAGAAGCTCTACTATATTCAGCTAAGGGGAGGTAAAACGTTTTTGTTCGTTGAAATACAAAAACCCTAATTTCTATGCATGGATGTAAAGGGAAAAGTCAGCAAGTATTTTTCATTTACATTGAGTAAAGAGGCACGTGACTTTTGTATTGAAGCTTTGGTGTTGAATGTATGTCTATGGGACTGATGATTTTGACTGGTTACAGCATTTAAGTGAAGCTTGAACGAATGAAAGTTTTGTAGTGTGCGTTGAAGAACTGCATGCAATTTCTTTCCTGTGTTTCTTTGAGAGATATGCCTCTCACTCACCATCACCTGTGTGAGGATTGTACATCTGCGTAACTAGTGACTGAATATTTCTGCAGTAAATCTTCACGCCTCTCATCTCACTACGAGTTAAATCTGTGAGTCTCTGTGACTTGGAAGACTCCATTCTTGTGAGATTGAAGCTGCATATCAGATCTTTGAGGACCGTGGAAGATGAGAAGATTGCTGAAGGGTTGGTGTGGCTGCGTTGGTGTGGTATGTATTGAAGACTGAAGTATTGGAGTTGAAGGCCGAGGCTTGACCTTCTCTAAGAATTGCTGTAAACTTTTGTTCCATCAAAGTTATTTCTTCTCTGTAGAGTGCTGCGACTTCATACAAGGATCGACATATGCTGCAAGTTATTGATGTAATTAAAATGTATTTCATATGTAATATCACTCTAGAATAAACAATAATCAACTGCATAATTTGATTGTAAAGTAGCTGCATTTTGAGTCCACTCATAGGCTCGAAACTGTGACCACTATAGGAGAAGATTGTTGGTGTTTGCTGTGACCACTTTGAAGTTTGATTATCATTGGCATTGTTGTAAAGCTTGAGGAAGGTGGCAGAAACTTAGACATTCACCTTTACTCTTTCTTCTTTTTGTTTTAGTTGCAGATTCATCACAGAAGATGCAATCTATAGCATCTGTAGCTAGTGCCACTCTCTCTTGCTGCAAGAGAGGCAGAGGAAGAAGAAACTTCAGAGGTAGAGGAGGCAAAAACAACTCCAGCAAAAGATCATATTTGTAGTGCAAGCGTTGTGGAAAGACTGGACACACATCAGATCAGTGTTGGGCTTCGTGGGACTCCATCAAAGACAGACACAACCAAAAGAAAGATGACAATAAAAACCAAGATGCTATTAAATCTTCAGATTCTTCTCACTGTATTGTTGCACATTGTAATCTTGGTATTAATGAAATGACTTCACTTTCATCTTACACAGAATGTTGGCTACTTGATACTGGTGCAACATCACACATGACTTTTAGAAAATACTGTTTTCATTAGAGGAAATTTCAACTCAAAATGGGCCTTTTCACTTTTATTCAAATTCCATGTCATCATGTGTTAGCCAATGAAATTGCTTTAAATTTGAAATACCATATAGGTCTTAAACATTTTTTTAATATAAATTTGGGGATAGGTATCATAAAAAATCTACTTTTTTGGTTTGTATTTTTCACATATCTCCCTATGTTTTTACTCAAATTTCGATCGGGAGAGCTCGTTGGATACGTAATTAAATTTCTCATGCAACGAGTACCCACTCAGCATACTTTGGACGGACCCTGCTACCCCAAAAACAAGAAATACCTGAAAAAACGTGATGATGACATCATCATCGCATTTTTTTCAGGTATTTCTTGTTTTTGGGGTAGCGGGGTCCGTCAACAGTATGTCGAGTGGGTACTCGTTGGATGCAGAATCATCATCATGTTTTTTCAGGTATTTCTTGTTTTTAGGGTAGCAGGGTCCGTCCAAAGTATGCCGAGTGGGTACTCGTTGGATGTGGAATTTAATTCCGCATCCAACGAGCTCTCCCGATCGAAATTTGAGTAAAAATACGGGGAGATATGTCAAAAATACAAACAAAAAAGTAGTTTTTTTCTTTTCTTCCTCCAAAATT
>LPNX010287428.1:53138-64604 GCA_001517045.1 Pseudotsuga menziesii
GGTTAATTTGGTGCAATGATTTAAATAGAATGGCCTCTAGAATGACTATGTGAGGTTTTGTTTTAAGTACAATAGATCCCATATCATTATGACACAGGAGCTCAAATTTTGAATGCAGAATGATGAATTTGTGTTTGGATTGTTTTAACATACTCCAACCCGCAAATCCACAACTTGCAGAGTGCGGGAAACCTTTCATTTGATATTTCATTTTTTAAACCCGCATCCCGCAAATGCGGGGTGCAGGAGAGTTTTTATATGTGTTAATTTTAATCAACCCACATCCGGCATCCCTCAATGTGCAAAATGAAGGTTGCAGAGTTCCTATTGTTTTCGTTTAGCTTGTGTCTTCCCGCAACCCGCATCCCACAAAATGCGGAATGCGGGATGCGGAGCTAATTGAATAAAGTGTGTACTGTTTTGCATTTCTACATCCCTCAACCCACAAGTTGCAGAATGCGGTTTGCAAAACAATTAATAAACTTGCAATTTTTTTTTTGATCCTGCATCTAACAAAGCTGATCATGACCATTATTTTTCTTTTTACCCTCATCTGACGGTCTGTATTATTTATTTGGAATTATAAATATGATAGTTTTGATTTACGATTTTTCACTGTTTTTACTGCTGTAATTCGCTCTGCTGTGTGATTTTTACGTCCATATTTTTTCACACGACTCCAACAATGATTACTGCAGTTTCAGGTTGGTTACCAGGTTGTTGTCTCGCATTTTGAATTGATTACTGTTCTTAGTGTTTAATTTAGTTTTTAACTTCTGGTATAAATACTCAAAAAAATGACACATGGTGACATCCAAAACCCCCAGAATCACCAGGAGGAAGAACCTCTAGAAGGATATGTTCACTAGAGACCCAAACTTCAGTGTCTTTTCTGATACTAGCAGTCATGTCAGTGAAACTTACCATTTAGACTGGTCTAGGGTTTACTCAATTTTCGATAACAATGACCTCTCATATTTCTAGAGTGACCAAATGGTTTGTGAGAGAATTAGAGATTCTGGATTGCATATGATCGCTGCCAAACCAGCCATCCTACCTTATAATGATGATATGTGATGGATTATTGACCATGCCAATGTCAAAGATCGTTCTTTCAATACCAGTACTGGGTCTCAGCTAGCCAATTTCCACTCAGAAACTTTTGTCAATATTTATGCTCTTAAACCTTATACCCAGCTTCTAGATGCATATTTTGTTAACACTGCCAAATCCAAATTGAACTTCGACCAATTGCTTAAATCCTGGCTGATTGAACCCCATAAATTTTCCAAGAGGAAAGACCATTTATACCCTATCGAGTGGTTCAAAGAACCTTACTCCCTGTTAGCCATGACATTATGCATGCTTTATGGCCTTCCCAACTATTCGTTCTCCAAAGAGGAATGGGCTCCCATCCCTCATCACATTATTACCACAGGTGAGGCTTTCCCTTGGGCCTCAATTCTGTCACTGGAACTTAAAAATGCTATTCAAGAGTTCTAGAAAGCCACTGCTAAAAAAAATCCCAACTTTTATCTTACTGCCTTCATTGTGGACGTTTTCTGCATTAATTTTCGTTACCCTAGTTTAGGATGGAGTTGGGAATTGTCGGCGCTGCCTGTACATATTTATCATTCCAAGATTTGGGATGGAAACTATGTGGTTAGGTTTTATGATATATGTGAAAGTTTCCTTGGCTGAGTATATTTTATGATTTTCAACAAAGAAGTCCCTGCTTTCTCACCAGAAGCAAAAGCTCTCATAGCCACAATGGGAGACTAGTATGTGGGTGAATCTTTCACTTACATCAGGTTTTATGGTAGTAACGCAGCTCACATGTTGCCTAAAATCATCCCAGACAGGTTGGTCTTTGAAGAAATCTCATTTCAGACAGTTACACAAGGAATCTACAAGAAATGTGTTTCACCAAAGAGAAAAGTTTGGCCCAGGTTTCCTATTACACTTGGATCCTTGAGCGTTCCCTCTTGTACTTGGGCATTGGAGCTGAGTGACCATATCATGTCACTTAAACTTGGTTTTGCATGCAAAATACAACATGATCCTAAAGGCATTGTTGATTTACACTTAAAACAAAATCATTTTAAAGTCGGTTATGTTCATGAGGAAACTCTTGATGATTTTATTTATCAGGAAGTGGATACATTTTCTAAAGTTTTAGCAAGGGAGAAAAGCAAAGAAGAGAAAAGCCATATTCTACAGTACCAAAAAGAGATGAGGGACAGGGTAAAACATTTCAGGCCTATGGAATTGCACATCTTGGAAAGGATGACAAAAGACAAAGAAGAAAAGGAAGCTCGAGTTGCAGCAAAAGAGGCTCTGGCATCTAAAACTACATCTATAGAAACCATCTCGGGATTGGATAAAGGGAAAGCACCCATGACATAAATTCCCCAGACATCTGTGGAACAACAGGTTAAAGACTATTTGCAGACTTCGGAGCAGATAAAATAGACACAGAACAGGTTGACTTTAGCACTAGATATCCAAGAAGTTGCAACATCTCAAGTAGCTGAAACTATCCAGGTAGCTATTGTGGTTGGAAAGAATCAACTTGAAAGAATCAGGTTGAGGAAAAACCTGTTAAGAAGATAAAGATCTCCATTCCTATTCCTACTATTGACCTAACTCATTTAGAGGAAGAGGAGGGAAGAATTTCTCCTGTGCCTATTACTGTTGAGACAGGTAATGATTTCCAAAATATCACTAATGGTAGCAATGGTAATCTTTCATCCTCTCTTCCTCCATATCAACCTTCAAATCACTCTGCTCCCTCTTCTTCTGCAATACTTCTTTCATCTATAATAGCATTATCCTCATTATCTGATGGTTCGTATGTAACACCTTTCATGAATCAGCTTTATAAGGATGCTACGTGTCTACCTGAATCTATGATACCTATTTCTATTGATATACCTATTCCTACATCTGACGTATCTACAGTTGTCAAGACTCCATTGCATATCCCTTCAATCAGTTCAATGTCTTCATCGGTAGATAAGGAAAATTCAATAGTCTCATCATCACCATCTAAGATCTCTACTGTGCAAGTTTCATCAGTTGAGACTACAATTCCTAACATCCCATCAGCTCCTAAAGCCATTCCTGCTCAGAATATGAACCATTCTCCATCTACTTGCCCTATTACTATGACTATCCCTTCTATCACCACAACTCAAACTACTTCCCTGATATCCACTGGCATCAGTATACCCCCCATTAATGAGGTAAGGGAAGAATTCAATGAATATTTTTTGGTATCTTTAGAAGAATATCAGTACAGCAAAACTCATAGATCGATGGTGAGGAAAGGTAGGAAAAGGAACTGGGACCAAGGTGATATGGATATGTCTATTGCAAGTAAGGTGGTGTGGACTCATCGATCAAGTGATCCACGGGCATATGCCAATGATGCTGCATCTGTCCTAGGGGATTTTACAGGAGCCAACTTTGATGCTGTGAACACTTTGAACTGGGAGTTTGATAAGCAAAAAGTAGAAATTATTAGACTGAAAGAGGAACTGGTCCAACTTAAAAGGAAACATGAGAATAGGTCTGATGAACTTCAATAGATGAATGTTGCCCTTAGCGGAGAAATGCAAAGGGAAAGAACTGTTAATGTCACTCTGGCTCAGAAGCTTGAATTGTTGGTAAAAGAGAATGAAGATGCAACTGCAAGTGCACCTTTATCCTCATTTTCTAAATTTTCAAAAGAAGAATTCAAAGAACTTTCTATCATAATCAATAGGGAACACTATTGTTTGTTCTATGAGTTATTCAAAACTTTAGATAATATATTTGAAACTCACACAGTGTCTGATAAGATACCTATTGTTCTAAAAGACTTGGTGGAGAATAGAAAACAGGCTTCTAAGGCTTATGATGAAGTGGTTGATTGGCAAATAGATATGAAAGATAAGCCTGAGAATATTACTTTTCTTTCTAACTTTCGGTTAAAGAAAGTTAGAGCTATTATGAGAACCTGGGAAGACCTAGAAGAAATAGTAGGTGAATATATCAAAGGAGCACAAGCTATTTGTGGCAAGAGATGGTATGCAGTTGATAATATCATGATTGACTTGTCTTTTCCTACCATGGTCCTTGTTGAAAAATCTTGTCCACCCAGGTTGGTGATCAAAAAAGTTGAGCAACGCAGAGATGACGAAGAGGATAAAATCAAGGGACTTGATTGCATTAGTATACATGATCTGGAGCAATTGATTAAGCATCCATTTGTAATGGAAGGGAAGATTCATATCTTCATCCGATTATAGTATAAATTGACAAAGAATGAGCTTGAAGATCATAGGTGTAATGCTGAACTTGGCATTGAATCTGCCAATTACCCTGATATTGAGGAGCTACTACGAATTTGGAAGATTTGGAGAGATTTCTTAGGGTGTTAGCTTTGTTAGTTTTGATCCCCTTTAGGGGGAATTCCTTTAATTGTAATAATTATTTAAGTGATGAGCTCTAATGTATGAGGCCTCTGGAAATTTTGGAGCGGGGACACTTATGCAAGGGATCGAACAATACTTATGTCTTTCTAAAGATTTTGTGTAATTTATTGCATGAATTTCTGAATAAAAACAGTGTTACAGTTCCATATCTCTTTTACTTACCTATTAAACCTCTTTGACAGATGTTGGTCTCTCTATTCCAAATGATCAGATAATACTTTAATTCATTTGCAATCAATTAATGTGTTTGTTTAACTTTGATTTATCCTTGTTATTTCTAAATGCATTGATAAAGTCTCATGAAATTTCTTTTATGAACTGTCTTTGTCTATTTCTGTGGATGGTTCAGCAGTAAATGTTTCAAAGCTTATAAGTTGGTTTTTCAACTAACTTGAGTGCTTGTAGGTTATCTTGAATGCCTTAATTATGTTTCACTTTTAATTAATTTTCATTGATTAACTAAGATTCATGAATTAATTTATTTACAAACAAAAAATAAATAAATAATAAAAAATGTAATGAAGTATATATGTATATTGTTGGATTAACTATCAAGTCAAAAAAACAGTACATATATTACATAAAAAAAGTGACCAAATAAAAACAATACATCTATACAGCAGACAATGAGGAGATTCAAGCAGAAGATGGTTTTAAAGACTTTGAAGCAAGTAAGCTTTCCTCTTGTTTTCTACATTCAGCATATCGATTGCCTTGCATTCGAGAGTATCTGGAAAAAGAGAAAGGTGGAGAAATGCGTAGACCTGAAATAGATGTAACTCTTGATATTGCAATGACTGTAAGTCCTTGTCTGTCAATTTTTCCAATACCTATTGTTACATTTTTAGGGTCATACCTTGGGCTTTATGAATTGTTAAACCCCATGCCATTCGAAGTGGTATTTGTCTACGGGATCCTCTTGTTATTGGAGATATTGGAACATAAGTAGGATTAGAAGAATCCCATAAGGGTCCTTTGTAATGCACAAATTCAACAACAACAAACGATGGCAAGGTAGGAGTTTTCTCATTTGACTTGTAGACAATATGAATGACTTTCCCAAGTGAGCCGTTAACAAGTATTGCTTGAACCCATAGATTAGCAGTTAACATGACTTGTTGACCAACAGCAAGAAGGACCTTTAATGGAAGTTGTTCATCATCAATGGATTGATGGGAATTTTGGTTCCATTGTTCTGCAAAGCAATGTGCAATTGGCATTTTAAGTTGTTTCAGCATGTGTTTGTTGTGTAGTGCAACAGAGCTATTTGTGGGATACAAATGGATAGATTGTTCAAATCAAGAATTTTCAGCAAATGAAAGACATGAGGTTGTTCTTGTCATTAGGAGTGCCCAATATTCAACAGTTGGTGTTGCATTTCGAAGGTTTAGCAAAAGTTGCCAAAAGGAAGTTTGAGAAGCACTATTTCCAGCTTGTTGAAAAATTGTTTCAAGCGTGATAAAAGTATCAAATGTACGCCAAAGAACAGTTCCAACAGATGATCCTGCATACATGGGGATGTCTTTTACAGGAGGTAATTGTCCAAAGTCACCAAGAAGAATTATGGAGAAACCACCAAATGGGATTGTAGATTGCAAGGGGAAAGCTTGACGTAAGCGTGCATCAATTTGAGTCAACATTTTTGGACCAATAAATTTCATTTTATCTATGAGAATATAGTGAATATGGCAAAGTTATTCTTGAAGTTTTGAAAGGGATTGGCCTTCAAGAGGGTGCATTTCACCAATGGGTATTCGAAGAGCAGAATGTATTGTAGATGCATGTATGTTAAAAGCAACAACACCAGTTTGAGCAAGGAGAAGAAGTGGGCAGACATTTTGTTCAGATGCAGTTTGAAGTGCAAATTTGAGGGAAGATATGAGGTAAGATTTTCTGGTTCCTGCAGTACCTTGAATTACCAGTTTTAGCGGTTGAGCATATGTACTGTTACTGAAATGGGACATGACAAGATCAAAGGCCAAGTGTTTTGTGGGAGACAAGGAATCAGGAGAATTGGAGAAGTACGAGATATCTTCATGTAGTTGAATGGACAAGAGATTGACCTCAATGAATGATGTTGTTGTCTCATGCAATTGGTTGCATATATTGTTATGTGACCAATTGTGATTTTTGTCAAATTCATGATGGCCAAGCATTTCAAGGTCATTGACTTGGATGTTATTTCCTAGTCTCATTTGAGATAGAAGTTCCCATTCATCCATGGTATGGGACAACGAAAACATAATAGCATTAGAGTTTGAACTATTGGATAGAGGTGTAGAGGGTTCTTCTTCTGTACGTTCAATATGCCACACAACATATGTGCCTTTAATATGATGCCAATGAGAAATAATTTCAAAATTTGTGGTTCCAATATCATGAGGGATAGACCGAAAAGGTTTATATAGAAGAAGTTCACTCCAACAAAACAGTTCAAAAGATGAAGAATCTGAGGGAGGAATGGAAGTGAAATGTGGATAGACTCTAACAATTTTGTCACACAAGTTTTGATTCCATGGATTTTTTTTCCTATTAGGAGAGAAAGACCAACAATGAGAAAATTCAAGCAGAGTTAGATGCTTAAGAGCAATGGGTCTTTGCATGTAAGAAAAAATCAAGGGGGGCGTTGTAGGGCTGTTATTAGTGTCATTAGAAACATGGAGGAAGACAGTTTGGCTCATGTTTAGAGAAAATAAATGATGACTACAAAGAACAAGAGGAAGTTATTGCAACATCTTACACATCTCTTGTGAACTAATGTCTCTTTCTGCAACTGTTTGTGTAAGAAATTGTTTTATTGGCTAAAGAATCATCTCTCACTTGGTGCAGCATGTGCAAGTCGAGACAGAATGGCATGGTAGGTTTTTTATTTTGGTTCTACTTTTGATGCATACTTTCAAATGTATTTGAGGAAAGCATGTTTACAAAGAATAGGTTGGCAATCAACATTAGCCCTCCATATTGAAAGCATGGTAGGGTTGTGAATATTTAGAAGAGCATCATTTCTTGCAGGATTGTAAGTTTTTTGTCCATTTGGATCAATGAATAACGAAGAAGTACCTTGCAAATCATATGGAAAACCATAGCGACATGGAAGAGATGATCCTTTTTTACGAAGGCAAGTTGACTTTGAAGATTTGGTGTGCCTTTGAACAAAATTGACAAGTTCTTCATAGTCAGCTACGTAGTTTGATGCAAATATTGATGGTGATGCAAGACTGCATGGATCATTTGTAGTAGAATGGTGTGACTCAGATGTGGACAACTGGGAATTACAAGGATTCCAAGCTGTCACATGTGTGTCAAATTTTTTTTTTGCAGCTTCAACTGAAACATTGTCTTCCCAATCTAACGTGTCCATATTTGGTGCATTTGCCAACCAAATATAACCATGAATGTGAGTGGATCCTCTATGTTTCCATTCATATATAGATGGGAGTAAAAAGCATATATTATAAATAAATTGTATAAAGATAAAAATAGATAGAGAGAAATAGAAAGGAATAGATGGTATAATACCTGCACCAATAATCGGTTATATGACAACCTTTTTAAAGCACCTCTTCAAGAAATGTTTTGAATCTATTGTGCATGTATTGTGATGTAATATGTGGATTTGATATGATGTTGTGAACCTTCCATTGATAAACTTGAGCTGAATCATTAGGATATTTACCAGGCATTGGAGCATGCAAATCTAGCCATTTTGTGTCAACTGCACTAAGGGTGAAGAAGAATGTTGGTGTACCTTGCTGATTGATTATATTTTTCACTTCAGCTCTACTTTTGTTCCAATATGATCGTGTACACGTAATGAATCCCAAAATATTGTGACCCACTCACCAATTTTATCATTTGGCATGTCTTGCAATTGGTTGACAAGTTCATGTACTGTCGGAGGTAGTGTATCTTCAAGATTTTTTTTGACAAAAATAGAGGCAGTACTATAAATTCGATGATGCATAATTAGATTGTATATGTAGTATTGGAAATGAGGATGTTGGGAAAATCTATTGTCGTGATAGTGAATAAGGTGGAGTGCATATTTGTGCATATCAACCTGATGAATGCATGTTTGTAATAACATTGTTGTACTTGTGGGAAACAAAGTTCGAAAAGCCATGGAAAGAAGGCCTTCTGTGTTGTACTCATTGATAGGGGACATTTCTATAGGGGGGCAATTTATGGAAGGTGGTAGTTGGATATTTGGTATGTGTAACAAGTGTCTAATTTCTTCAACCTCGGTTCTAGCATTGATTTGTGTTGAAATAAATGAAGAGGATTGCAATTCATAGGGTTCAAATGAATTTGGTGGTTGATTTGTATAGGATAAGCTTTGTGGATGAGATGATGTAGCATTGCTATTAAGATGCAGAATCAAAGGTGAAATGTCTACTGAAACAAGTGGCAAAGAAGCTAATGCAACTGGGTTGATTTGTACATCCTTGTAGTATGGGTCATTTTCCATTTTGAACTAAGGGCAGCAAGAACATGTGTTTGACTAACAAACAGTTCATATGGTTTGTTTGTAGAATTGCATTTCCGAAAAACGAGTATGTCAAGTTCTGATACTAAATGCTGTAGGTATGTCGCAATATTGGAAATGTCTTAGGGGAAGCAAATAGTATGACTAGAGTATTTATATTGACCATCACGAGCATGTGTGACTTGTAATATGGGGTTAGCATGACTAATGAGCATCTCTTCAACCTGTGTAAGTACTGCAAGGACAGGTGGTTGCTTTCCCGGATCCATATTGTTATCCAATTAAAAGCGATGCCCTTTTCGTTCTAGAATAGAAGGCGAACAAGTGTATGCCTCATGGAACTTTTTTGTTACAATACCAGGGTAACATTCTTTGCAAATTGAGCAGACATACATATCAGCTAGTTGGTCTATATTTTTATGAAATTGTTGATGTGCATCATTGAGCTAGTTGTTCAATGGATTTGGTACAGGAGATGGAAGTGAAGCTGAGTCAACAAGTTCTACAAGAGAATTTGAAGAAGACATATCTGCACACATACGAGCAGCTACGTAAAGATTACGTTGTTTCTTGTTGTTTTTATCTTTGTCTTGTGCATATAAAACTCTTCTTCGTGCATTGGCTTGTTACTTGTCATGATTTGGCATAATTCCTACAAGATAATTGTAACCTTGTTAAACACCTAGAAGCTTTGATTGTTGGTAGCAACACACTTTGTACATGTATTATCTAGAAACTATGTGAATATAAAGTAGAAGAAAAAAAAAACATTAATTCATTGAATACGGGGAAGTAAGAATGTAGCTTAAAATAATATAACTGGAGTAAATTTTGTTTTTCAAGTTGTAATTTGATAATTGTAAGAAAATGGAATTTTAGAAGAACAAAGTGTAGTGAGAGAAAGTATATATGAAAAAGGAAGTCACTGTAATTATTGTTATGTACAGGGTAATCAAAAGTTCTACCATAAACAAGATAACAAAGTTGTGCATTTTATAAAAAACATGATAGCAAAATACTATTGTATTTAAAAACTGCTACATAGGTTTTTTCACGAATTTGCACAAGAAATGGTGGGTGATAGCCTGTACATTGGAAATATGAAACTACAAGAAAGTGGTACTACAAGAGAGTAAACAAAGAACCCTACTATGTTGAACAATGAAACAACAAGTTAAAATTGAGAATTGAAAGCATTCATTATAAACAATGAAGTATGGTTAAGTACCAACTTGAAAAATGTATATATTTATGTGTCCATCTGAAATTGTCGTTTATGTGTTTTCAACCATGAAAATTACAACTTTTAGGCATGCAACTCCGCAGAAGGTCTTTGTTTTAACTGACATAGTAAGAAGTAATTTTTTGTTGCAGATCCTCTGCACTATTTCATTAAGTGACGTTGTTTCAATTGAGAGAAGACACGGATCTTTTGCAGAAATTCCCATGAGTTGGTTTGCAGCATCATCAAATGCTATCACACCATTAATGGATCTAGTAACATCTTGCAAGTCAACCTTTATTATATATCGATGATCACATTCAAGAAACTCTCCATCACATTCAGTACAATGCCAGATATCTCCAACTTTCTGAGCAATCTTTTTCATGCATTGTATTCCGTCAATAAAAAGAGGGCATGAAAGGAAATAAAAGTCATCCATGTTAACATTTGTGATGGTTTCTACAAGAGAGTACCAAACAGCTTTTTCAGATGATTGAGAGTTTGCAAGTCCTTGATGGTAGTGACTTTATGAGAACCAGAGTGAGAGGCATTGAACTTTCGGCTCAGTGATGGTGATGCTGAACGAAATCCATTTTCATGAAACCATTTTTGGAGAATTGAAGTTTGTTCAATATATGGGTTTATAAAAACAGTAGTGTTGGAAATAGTTCCAACAGTTCTTCCATTAAATTCTGTAACGCGGCCACCTTTGATTGCTACAGCTGGAGGCGTAGGTAAACCACGGACGCTAGCAAGTTTGGCTCCTTCAATTTGGCAATGGTCACCCCAAAGTGTTATGTCAATACTATTTCCTGACATGTCACGAAGTTTAATAGTGCGCCTAACAATCTCAACGCCATCTCATTTTCGTATTGTGGATGTTGGAGAAACTGAAATTACAAGGCCAACAAGGTCCACCATGGAATTGACAAGTATAGTTTGTATCTCATGAATAGTTGTAAAGTTAAAGAACAAAAAAGGTATTAAGGGGTACTACATTTAAGCATGGTTGGATGGTTGAGGAGGAACCTAGGAAAATCTCATTATGGCTTTTCAAATGGTTGAAAGTTGGATTGGATGCTTTCACTGTGCCATTTGATACTATGTACACTATTCCTATATGTATTTGTTCATACAAAGAGAGTGCCAATTCATTTAATGTAGATATATGTATTGCATCATGTGAAGCATTAACAATGTCAAATCCAAATATTTTTCTAGACCCTCGTTGGTTTCCATATTCATGTAGCTTTGTCTTGGCAATAACTCGACCTTGA
>LPNX010287428.1:64756-76137 GCA_001517045.1 Pseudotsuga menziesii
GGCAAGGTTATCATCTACTGAGCTAGGATTCACTGGAACAGAGGACCAACTCTGTGAGGGAGAAGGTACATGTAAGTGGTAAGGTGTAGGATCTCCAATAATCACTGCATCCATTGTGATAACTTTGAGTGCAAGCAATGCGATAGTCCTGTGAGAAGAAGTATGTTAGAGTTGAATAGGATATAAAAACCTTGGATGCATGAACAGTGTGAAAATGATAAAGTGGACAAAGACAAAATGAAAATTAAACATATGTTACACTATGTACAATGTTCGATGTACATTTGGTAAGTTTAATTATAGATCCTTCTTTCAGCTGTCCAGTTTCTACAAGACTACTATATATAGTTGGAAGTAATATCTCATGCTTGTGAAGCCCGTCTGAGATAGAAATTCGGAACCAAATAGATGATGAGTTGAGTGAGTTCACTTGGTTTAACGAGGAGACTTGTACCAATGGGAAAATGTTGACAGCACCATGCAGCAAGAGTGACATAGAATCTTCAGTTAGCATACTCTCCATAGTGTGACATTTTCTTTTTCCTGTGAAATGAAAAAGGGCAAGAACAAAAAAAATCGCAATGTCACATATTCATGTGATCCAATGACCAAAAATACTTGTAGATATCACACATTTTTTTTCCAGTTGAACTTACACCGAGGGGGGATATTGAAATTTGGGGTGCACGAAGATGTATGTTTTTTTATTTCTACCTATGACCATGAGACAACCACTCTAGAGAATGAATCTATGGTAGTTTTTCAAAATTTGTAATAAATATTAAAATATTAATTTGTGTCGTATTTCATTTTTTCACTATAAATATTGTAATTCTTAAATAATTTTGAAACTAATAGGAGCATTATTGTTAGTTTTTCATCATATAAGCTAGCATTATGATCTTAGGATCTTTTCACTGAGAGAATAACAAGCACAGCAATAAAATATAAGCACATCACAAGAGACAAGAGACACAACGAGTTTTCCTCGGGGAAACCATAAAGGAGAAAACCCCGCAACTTCCTCAGAGATAGAATCAGCACCAAAACAGTAATAGCCCAAAAACAATAAGATGCACTCCCGACAGTAGTAGTCTTCTTCTTGTCTAGTCCCAGTGTATTTCCTTCCTCACTAATGCACCACACTTGAGTGAGTGAGTGATGTATATGATAAATAGAGAGAATCACTCTCTATTTATATTCTTTTGTTCACTTGAAGTGCACTCAATCATGTCGGCCTCACTTAACAATTACTTACTAGAGCCGACATCTCTATGAGTGTCTAATAACCCTAGTGCCTCAAAACTGTGGGGACTTTAACAATGACTTGACATGACTTATTTACATTATTTATCCTCCTGATTGGAACATTGAGGTATGACAACATGACTCAAATACATAATAGATACATCCTGGAATAAACATCGGGTTACAATACATAAGATACATAGATGAATACATTCTGAAGTTACAAATACATCAACACTCCCTCTTAACTAGGAAGGTATTCACTCGATGCAATTTATCAGCACTGGTCTTCTTCTCTGTATCAGCTAGATCATCTCATCTTCAAGTCATCTTCGTTTGGATTTGGATCATCACTTGATCTAGATCATCACTGAACATCGTCACTGGATCTGGATCATCATTGGACATCATCATCGGATCTGGATCATCACTGGACATCGTCACTGGATCTGGATCATCACTCGATCTGGATCATCTCTGGAGCATCATCTCTAGATCTGAATCATCACTCGATCTAGATCATCACTGGCTATCATCACTGGATCTGGATCATCACTGGCTATCATCACTGGATCTAGATCATCACTCGATCTAGATCATCACTAGTGCTATCTCATGATTCTTCTCATCATAGGAAGTTCTACAGAGCCATCCCTTTTTCATGCTAGTTGTAGGCCTAGCCTCCATGTAGGTCTTTCACCCAGTACTTACATCTGACCTACTCATCAGAAAGGCATGCCCAGCACTCACATCTGATCATGTAGGAACCAATCCTATAATCATATCAGAAAGGCCCAGCACTCACATTCACCAGCATGATAGGAACTCAAACTACTATCATCTGTGAAATGGCTCAGCACTTACAACCACCAGCATGATAGGAACCCAAACTACTATCATCTGTGGAAAGGCACGGCACTCACATCCACCAGCATGGTACGAACTCAAACTACTACCATCTGTGGAAAGGCACAGCACTTATAGTCACCAGCATGATAGGAACTCAAACTACTATCATCTGTGAAATGGCTTAGCAGTTACAACCACCAGCATGATAGGAACTCAAACTACTATCATCTATGGAAGGGCCACTGCACTTACATCTGAGTATGTGGGAACACATCCCTCAGTCACATCAGAAAGGCTCTCATTCCTAGACTGAGGATCCCTGGTACCTCACCAGGTAGCTCCATTCAAAGAATGGCGGTAGCCCTTATATCTGACACTAAGTCAGAATGGCTTAGCACTCATATCTGACATGGGAGGAACCTAAGCCTTTAGCCATGATAGAATGGATTCAACCCTTACATCTGATCAAGTGGGAACACATCCCTCTATCACATCAGAATGGCCATGCACTCATATCTGATCATGTGAGAACAAATCTCACGATCATATCAGAACAGCCCTTAGTCATAAACAGAGTTTTCCTGGTACCTCACTAGGAAGCTCCATTCCAAGAATGGCAATAGCCCTTATATCTGATCATGTAGGAACCAAGCCTACATTCATATCAGAATGGCTTAGCACTCACATCTGTCATGGAAGGAACCAATCCTCTCGCCATGACAGAATGGCTCAGCCCTTATATCTGACCTGCTCGTCAGAATGGCTATGGATCTCAGCACTCATATCAGTCATGGAAGGAACCAATCCTCTCACAATGACGGAATGGCTCAGCCCTTATATCTGACCTGCTCGTCAGAATGGCTATGGATCTCAGCACTCATATCAGTCATGGAAGGAACCAATCCTCTCACCATGACGGAATGGCTCATCCCTTACATCTTACCATGGAAGGAACCAATTCTCTCACCATGTTAGAATGGCTATGGGACTCATCACTTTCCCTTGGAGGAAATCTCGATCTGGAGAACACCAAGCTTCTCCCTGAAGTACTCAAACTTCACTCTAGCTAATGGCTTCGTCAATACATCAGCTATCTGTTCCTCTGTCACAACATATTGGAGCTTCACTACTCCTCTCTGCACCATATCCTTGATATAGTGATACTTGATCTCAATGTGCTTCGACTTGTCATGGAACACTGGATTCTTTGACAACTTCACGCAAATCTGGTTATCACAATGTATACAAGTAGCATCCATCTGGAGATCAAATAAATCATACAGTAACTTCCTCAGCCATACTGTCTCACAACTAGCTGAACAAGCTGTGACATACTCCGATTCAGTTGTACTCAGTGCCACACAGGATTGCTTCCTGCTAAACCAAGAGATCACATCTGACCCCATACTAAAGCAACACCCTGAAGTGCTATTCCTATAGATGGCACTGCCTGCCCAATCTGAATCAACATAACCCTCCAGGTTAATCTTTTGATTCGCATCGTACTTGAGCCCATAATCAACTGTACCTTTCAAGTACCTCAAAATATGCTTTGCAGCAGTCAAGTGAACATTTCTCAGATCTGTCAGGAACTAGCTCAAGGTGTTCATAGCAAAGCAAATATCTGGTATGGTGTTCATCAGATACATCAAGGACCCAATCATCTGACGATACATTGTAGCATCAATCACCTCTGATGAAGCATCACTCACTAGCTTCATGTTCAATGCCATAGGTGTGGTCATGCAGTCTGTCATCTTGAACCTATTCAGGATCTCTACTGCATACTTCCCTTATCTAAGGAAGATTCCATCTGTACTCTGCCACACCTCCATACCTAGAAAGTAATGCATCATCCCCAAGTCCTTCATTTCGAACTCAGTATCAAGCTTTCTCTTTGTATTAGTAATCAACCCATCCGTACCTGTCACAAATAGATCATCTACATATAGTAGAAGCATCACTGGGTTGCCATCTTCAACCTTGTAGTAAAGGTTGGAATCTGCTTTACTCTTGGTAAAGCCTAGAGTCATCTGTAATCTATCCATCCTGTCGTACCATGTCGAACCTTAGATCTTCTGCAGTCACTCCCTCTGAAGCGAAGAATCATACTCCCTTTGTCTTCTGTACTCTATGCACTAAAACTATCTGTACTGGAGTGACAAGTAGTATCTGTCTAAGATCATTGGATACCAAGATCCTCTATCTTGAAATTTTTTCAAAAGTTCTTCTCACATCCATCTGTGAGCTTGTCATCCTTTATCAACCTTGTAGCAAAGGTTAAGATATTCATCAAGATCATCATGTATGTGTTATCCCATGGGTGTCTTCTGAACTCATACAATGCCTTCTTTCATTTGCACACATGATTATGCATGTCATGTGACTTCACTGCAAATGTCTCTTCGTAGTCTATGCCTTCTTTTCATGAGAAGCCTCGTGCTACGAGTCTTGCTTTGTATCCTATGATGTTTCCATCTACTGCATGATGGAACTATGAAATTCTCTGCATGTGTCGATACTGCATCATAGACATCATTCTTCTTTGCTTGTATGTGATTATGTATGCGATCTTTCCTACAAGTCAAATGTAGTTGCATGGTTAGAAACATTTCATAAAGTATATTCATAATGACAAATTCTTATGCATAACTATATGATCATGCAACTATTTTATCCAATACAACATCCATCCATATCTCACAGAAACTTTCTAGATGCCTTCCATCTCTACCAGGACAACATTGAGATTGTGCACTAATCCAATATGTCAGCAAAGAGGTTTCATTCTAGATAAGTAGCAATGGAGAGTTGTATAGCACCATGAGCTACTTACCCATCACATTCATATTAGTAGTATGCTGTCATTTAATGCAAACATCCTATCATGCATAATACATAAATTGAATATAAACAAATGCATAACAAAACAATATCATGAAATGACAATTAAATACTTATCTTTATTTGTTTCGTGGGTAGACTCCTTCTTGAGCCTTTAGCTTCATCGTCTTCTTCATTCATACTAGCATCGTTTCTTATCCAAATGCTAGGGTGGATAAGAATTTATTCAAGAGTTGATATCTTTATATTCCTCATCGATTGAGGGATCTTCTTTGGATGGTGAGAGCTTGATCTTCAATTGCTTCCATCTTCTCCTCTCTTCTTATGAGTCGAGCTTCTTCTTCTTCTTCCCAGAGTCTGCTGAAAGTAATCACTTCCTTCTAGAACACATTCCTTGAATGAATAAATTCCATGATCCTGGGAGGCCATTCAAGGTGGCCATCACCACTTCTGTATTCTTCACTTTTTCTTTTATCTCTTCAATTTGTTCTTCGATTTGAGAGACCACTACATGGTCTCTGCATTATGGATCTTCACATTCTTCAACTGGTTTCTTAAGGTCATATTATGATTTCTGCTCTTCCCTTCAAATAGCTTGGTCAAGGAATCAAACATATTTGGTGTCTTTAAGGAAGACACTTGTAGTACAAGTTGATCCATGACTGAATCAACCATGATCTTCTTAGCCTTGACCATGTTCTTCTTGTCTAAGGCTTCTAGCCTCATCTCCCTCTGGAACTGGAACCTTTCTACTCATGTAGGTGTCCAATTCATTTTCTTTAGAGAGATCATATACTTCCATGCTTGGAAGTTGTCAACTTAAACAATCTTATCATCAAGCTGATGTGATAGATCACTTTGAAATGAGAACCTCAAATGAAAATAGCAAAGGATTAAATCTTACCAATTTGAGGTGTCTTTCTTGGTTCCGTAGTTGGCTGATCTAGGGTTTGTCACAAAAACCCTAATTTTCAAAACTTGGAATATTCTAGATATGATTGCATAGACAGATAGATCTCTTCAAATGGAGCTGTCCAATGTACTCCTTTTCTGAAAACAGTGGAGGGAAGCTCCCAAAACAGGAAGCCCTAGATTTCCAATTTCTTCTGCAGAAATGCCTGTTACTGTTTCTGTGATATCTCCAAAATTACTAATCCTTTGTGTCTAAAATTGCGCACTGTGGTAACCTCACCTGTCCCTGATCTACCACCATAGGTTTCATCAGAATTGGTTTCACCATTTTGGATTTATGATCCTTTTCCCAAGGTTACCTGTTACAGGACTGTTCAAAACAACGAAGTTGTACGGCATTCCACATGTCACTGGTTGATCTTCTGAGTCTAATATTTGGACCAATGAAATTAAAGTCCGTTCCCTTTCTGTAACATCTTCAGGAATTTCATTTGGAACTTGGTAGCCCAATATATTGCATATCTCCCCAGATGTCCTGTTTAGGGATGAATTCTAGAAGAGGTTGGAACCCTAACTTGGAGAGATAATATCTCCTGGAATACAACGAATCTGAGGCTGATTTTTGGACACAGGATTCATCAGGATTGTAGCTTCGGACCCTGCAATTTTCGGATCTTGAAACTTCGTCAATCGCGGGATATAGCGAATGTACCAAAACTTAGCAGTTTTACTATTTAGGGTTTCTCTAGCTGAGGGTCAAACTAGGGTTTGACTTTCCCAGAGTTTCACCCAACCAAATTTCTTGATCCAGGTCTATAAAATTTGGTTTTGATGAGGAGAACAATCCTATGGTAGTCTCACTCAAAAATTCCTCTTCTGTAGAAAGCCCTAATTTTCGCATCGAAAACTAAAAAATGCTCAAAATCAAATTTCGCTTCGACAGAAAGATGCGCCCTTCAATGGAGAGTCAGCCTCCCATAATTTTGCTGATAGATTGTGGAGAGAGACCCAAAAAGTAAGAAGCCCTAGTTTTTATAGCTGCACAATGTCTTCTTCTCAGGTTAGCTTTGATACCATGTTAGTTTTTCATCATATAAGCTAGCATTATGATCTTAGGATCTTTTCACTGAGAGAATAACAAGCATAGCAATAAAACATAAGCACATCACAAGAGACAAGAGACACAAAGATTTTGCCTCGGGGAAACCATAAAGGAGAAAACCCCGCAACTTCCTCAGAGATAGAATCAACACCAAAACAGTAACAGCCCAAAAACAGTAAGATGCACTCCCGACAGCAGTAATCTTCTTCTTGTCTAGTCCCAGTGTATTTCCTTCCTCACTAATGCGGCACACTTGAGTGAGTGAGTGATGTATATGATAGATAGAGAGACTCACTCTCTATTTATATTCTTTCGTTCACTTGAAGTGCACTCAATCATGTCGACCTCACTTAACAATTTTTTACTAGAGCTGACATCTCTATGAGTGTCTGATAACCCTAGTGCCCCGAAACTGTGGGGACTTTAACAATGACTTGACATGACTTATTTACATTATTTATCCTCCCAATCGGAACATCGGGGTATGACAACATGACTCAAATACATAATAGATACATCCCAGAATAAACATTGGGTTACAATACATAAGATACATAGATGAATACATTCTGAAGTTACAAATACATCAACAATTATCAGTAGTAATTCTTTTTTCAAATTTTTTGAGAAAATATGTACTTTCACTATAAATATTGTAATTCTTAACTATATTCATTTAATATTCTTTATACAGTATATATATTAATATATAATCCACTATCCTGCAACCCGCACCCCACAAATGCGGGCTACGGGATTACTAAATAATATTGCATTCACCACCCTCATCCCGCAACCTTGTAATTGCAGGATGCGGGTTGCGGGATGAAGGTGGTGAATGAAATATAAGTTTAGTAATCTTGTATCCCGCACCCCACAAATGCAGGCTGCGTGTTGCGATGTTTTGTTTCCCTTTCAGCAACGTGCAATTCTGTAAAAGGAGGGTTGTGGTAAATGTGTGCTACAGGATGCGGGGTATGGGAATAGTAAAAAATATTTCATTCACCACCATCATCCCGTAGCCCGCATTCCGTAATCGCAGGGTGCGGGATACAGGATTACAAAATAGCCGGATGCGCGAACACAAAAATGTGATATGTGCAATTACAAAAGTAGAAATAACAGCAAATCAAAGCAAGGGTGTTTGACCATCTAATGGAACACCCTTGCTTTATTTGGTTGAACTAAAAAAAAACAAGAATTATGTCATTCTCTTCGAGTCAAGGCAGTAATAACAGCAAAACAAAGCAAGGGTGTTGGATCATCTCGTAATTAGACTAAACGAATGCTTGAAAATTTAAGGAAACTGCAAACTACAAAAGAAAATACATTAATAACTAATAATCAGACAAAGCAGGAATAAGAAGAAAACAAAGCAAGGGTCTTTGACCATCTTATAATCAGACTAAATGAATATTCAAAAGAAATATTTCATTTACCACCCTCAACCCGCAAACCGCATTCCATAATCACAAAGCGCGGGATCCAAGATTACAAAATTGCAGGATGCACGAACACAAAAATGTGTGTTCCTAATTACAAAAGCAGAAATAACAGCAAACCAAAGCAAGGGTGTTTGACCATTTCATGGAACAAGGATTTATTTATTTGGTTGAACTAAAACAAAGCAAGGATTGTGTCTTTCTCTTCCAGTCAAGGAAGAAATAACAACAAAACAAAGCAAGGGTGTTGGATCATCTTGTAATTAGCCTAAATGAATATTAAAATAAATTTAGCAGACTAAAGGAATTCCTGCAAATTTAAAGAAACTGCAAAATGCAAAAGAAAATACATTAATAACTAATAATCAAACAAAGCAGGGGTCTTTGACCATCTTATAATCAAACTAAATGAATATTCAAAAAAAAAAGGCAGACTAAAGGAATACGTGCAAATTTAAAGAAACTACAAACTGTGAAGTGTGAATGAAGCATACGAAAATAAAAAATCGTCGAGAATGAGTTTCCCAAATCGAGATAAATGAACAGCATGCAAGGATAGTAAAATCCTATAAAAAAAATCGTCAAGAGAAACCCCGCAATATCGTTGAGAATGAGTTTCCCAAATCGAGATAAATGAACAGCAGGTAAGGACAGTAAAATCCTATAAAAAAAATCGCCTAGACCGGTGGTTTAGGATGATAGATGGAAGAGTACAGAATGCACGCAAACCATCTGTCAGGTAAATACAGTAAACGATAACTACAAAGAACGACCCGCAACTGACAACCAATCCATCAATCCATTCACTTGTAGCAACAGCCCTAACACACACGACACCAGTGGTCTACGAGGCAGAAGTTCGCCTATCGAGATGACGAAATTGGGGACCCAAATAAAATGCATTAGCTAAACACCAACTCCAAAGAACAGCCTGTAACTGCCTTGAATCAATCCATTCACGTGCAAGAACAACCATAACACAGAGGACACCAGCGGTCTACGGGACAGAAGTTCGCAAATTGAGATTATAGAATCGGCACCCAACTAAAACGACGAAGAAAAAAATTCTCATTAATCAACATAACACTTGTCCACGATCCATTGGCTAATCCGACACGACACCTGTCGAAGTGTGAATGGCCAAGGAGACGAGGAATCTTTGAGCCCACGTCTGCATAGAGAAAACGCCTTCGGCATAATTAAAAAATTAATATACATTTTATTATAATAAATATAATAATTTTATCTAATTATTTTAACATTTAAAAATAGTTTTAATAAAAGTAAAATACATTTTATTATAAAAAGATAAGAATTTTGTGACACATGAAGCATAATTATTACATATATTAATAAAAATATAAAAATATATATTATGAAACAAATTTATTACAAATAACTTACTTTCATATATATATTATTATAACTATCAATTAAATAAATAAACATAAAAATATTAAGATATAATTATATTAGAAATTTGAGACAAGTCTATTGTCCATATTGACTCTATGGTCATCGTACAAAATTCATAATTAACAATTTCAAAAAAATAAAAAATAACTTGAGCTTAAATAAGTAGAGTTCATATAAGTAGAGTTCATGATAGTTGAAAAAATTAAACTTTGACTTCCACTATTGGAGATCCAATAGATAGAACTACAAGCTTAATTCTATTGATGATACAAGTATTAGCTTAGCTTCAACTCTAATAGTGGTTATATTTGGATAATTATTATATTAACTATTAGGTTAATTCAAATAATAATATAAATAGTTTAAAAGAATGTGATAATTAAAACGTGGTAATAATAAAATAATTATTATATGAATATGTAGTTGTACTTTATATTATAGACTTATAAATCAAACTCCATTAATCTAAAACTATATATTAATAATTTATTATATATCTTAAATTTATACCTGTGGACTTATTCTAAACATTAATATTACAAGCTTTGTTAATAGTACAAGAATCAAGCAACTACATTTTTTAAACTTTTATTAAAAATACAACTAACAGCCTATCTAAACTTCATATGCAACATATATATATTTTTAAACTTTTATTAAAGGGTTCAGCCTATCTAAACTTCATATGCAACGTTTATATCTTTTAACTTTTATTAAAGGGTTTATTAAAAATACAAGTAAGAGTCTAACCTTGATATGCAACGTTTACTTTTAGCCTGTAAAATAAGATAATGGTTTATAGAGTTGAGTTGTGAGTTGTGGTTACATAGGTACATATTCAAGGACGGTTCTCATCACCAAATTCTTTACTTCAATGTTGGTAACGCTGAAGCCATCCCGGCATTTGTAGAGGTGGCAGAAAGCCCTCAGAGAGTCAAAAGCATATTTCTTGGAAGAAATGGGAACATTGCTGTCTGGTTTTAGAAATTCCCAATTTAATTCATTCATCTCCATCTTGATCAAAGCGTTGATGTGAGCAAGAGCATCTTCCTCGGTTGATCCAGGATTGTCTTTCATATAACACGATATCGACGAAGCTTCTTCTCCACGCAACCTTTCGGCCTGCATTAGCCATTGCGATGTCAATGTCATCTCTATTCTGATTTTAGATCACAACCACTAAATGAAAAAAAAGGTTATAGACAGTACCTCGTAGCTGCGGGTGTCACCCTTTAGTCGAAGAATGGAACATGCCAAGTCATTAAGCCTCGAAGGAAAGTCTATTTCCTGCAGTATGTGATGAGGAAGGGGAATGTCCAATGTGAGGATGGGTTGCAATATGGTTGTGAGATAACCGAAACTTACTTTTCCGTTTTCCAGGTACTCCTCAAACGTTGGCAAATAACCATTGGAATTCCACTTCGCTTCCTTCATATCCGCATCAACATAAGCCTCCCACTGCACAAGCACCAGCAGTAAAGGAAATTAACTAATCACCCAGTCATGAAATACTTTCTGATCAAGATATATTTGTATATTATTATGCATACAGCCTGTCGGGCATAGTC
>LPNX010287428.1:76544-89142 GCA_001517045.1 Pseudotsuga menziesii
CATCCGAATTCGTCTCTGAAGAAAGATATATATATATATTCCAATGACACAGCAGAGATTATCACCTGGAGAGTTGTTTTAACTCTCTCTGTTGAAAGGATTGAAAGATGTTGAATTCCAATTTTGCGAGTTCTAGAAGTTTCTCAGTTTTCATATTTAGCCTCCTGGAGATTAAAAAGAAAAAAATTCCAACAAGCAAGCGTCAATTGAAAAGTTTACATGGAAACTAAACTCGTCAAAGATGGATCAAAATCATTGGCTTACTCGTAAACAGGGTCCTGTCCAAATACATCGATGTAGTTTCTTGCTTCCAATCTTGGTAAATTTGTGTGCCAGCCATCTTCCAGAATGTACTCTATCTGCCAACCACAACCACAGAATTTAGACTAGAAAACACAGATTGCAGCATATTCGTAAATTAACCAATGTGATATTAGTATTACTCCCTCACCTCTCTCGAAAGACTCGAGACCGGATTCTTTTTTATAGCTTCTTTTAAATATATTACAGAGAAGATTTCAGCCTCTTCCATAACTTTCTCCCCCGGAAAGGCAATGAGGGAAGCCCTAAATAAATTCAGAACGGTTCTTATCTCTGCCTCTGTTTTAATGGCGGAACATGCAAACTGTCCTTTCTCGTCTTTGAATTGTTCCAATACATCTGATATAATAATAGTATAATGTATTATCAATCAATAACTGCAGTGGGAGGCTATATTGAAAGATGTTCATCTAGTCATCTATTTATAGAATGTGGATGAATTCATGAATAGTCATTCATTGATAAATCTGGATGTATACCTGAAGAGTCATTTAGTACCAAGAACTTACAAATAGAATCTGAATGCATAGAAGATTAGCACATAAATTGTGGATATATAGTCATTTATTAATAAAATTCCGGATGTATACGTCAATAGTCATTCAGTTATAAGAAATCTGAAAGTATTATATATACCTGAAGACACAGTGTATCCGTGTAGTCGAAGAGTTCGAAGTCCCAAGGCAGTTGAGTTCAGATCAGTCATACGGCCACTCTCTCCCACATCCAATGCCTTTTTCGTTCCAATGACTGCCGTCCAACATAAGTTGTTTGTGAGAATCAGTATATAAACTATGATAACTGCGCTGTGGAGAGCACCACATACCTGTAAACGTAATCGAGTGTTGTTTTGATCTCATTTATGAAATGTCTATCGATTCCCAAACGTTCAACGTTATCGACCAACAGAAGGCGTTGAAGGAGATCAGTGGATTCTCCATCCTGATCCACATACTGCATTGAAATGAACAAATCCTTGACTTCCCCTATAAGTCTATCCGCCCTTTCACGGTAATAAGATGCCTGATCCATATTACATTAAATACACAAATTAGTTGATCTATTAATTATGAAATAAAGAATATGCAGTAAAATAAATTAAAGTAGAGCTAGCAACCCACCCCATAAGGCGTTGAGAGAGAGTGTATGAAATGATCGTCCCAGAGATTAAAATGATGATTGCCGTTGCGTCTTTGCACAGGCGCAGGCGCAGGCGCATCATCATTAATTACATACTTCCTTCGCCTACGCCTACACATTCCAGGAGTTGGGATTCGCTTAAGCTGGTGATCAGTACAACTTATAATCGACGATCTGGGCAGACACAATTTCGAAGCTATTAGTGTCACAGCCACGTTTTTCAGCGCACCCAAGTGGTGGCACACCTGGGTAAGGTGGCGCGGTTATGATGGTTCGGCATGGAGTTGCGCTCTCACTTGGCTAAGTTAGCAAGCGCCCACATTCACCACCGGCACGGAGGTCGGGAATGTGGCGCGCCCCAAGGTCAGCGCCCACGTGATGGCACGGGCGCCCCTTGGCAAAGATGACATTGATGATGGGCGCGCGACACCTTTGAGGAGCGCGACCCTTGAGCGTGCGGTTGGGCATGCAAAGTATTGAAGGCGTTCGGTAAACACGCAACCCTAGGTGTGGGCGCGCGACCCTTGTGTGCGGACGGACATGTGCGGACAGACAGACGTGCGGTTGGATGTGCGGATGGACGTGCGGACAGTTGGGTGCTCCGGCAAAAGAGCGTTTTGGTAAGCAAAGCCACGGGCGTGCGGACGACGGCAGTTGGGCGACGGGCGCGCGCGCGCGACAGCACGGTTAGCGACGAACGGCGGTCAAAGAGATGGGCGCTTCAGTCAAAGTAAAGGGGCGCGCGGCTCACCAGCAAAGTGTGCACGCGGCACTCTAGAGGCTTCGGCAAGCGAACCCATGAACGCCTAAGTCAAAGTAACCTTGGTGCGGTGACACCTAAGAAACGGTTAAGGGGCCAAGTGTGTTTTGGAGGTTGACTTGATGAACCGGCAAGGGGTGACCTGTGCGGTAAGCAAGATGTCAAGTTGACATGGCAAGACACCTAGAAGGCTATAAGTAAACGAAGTGCAAGTCATTTCAAATCATCCAACAAGTGGGGATCAAGGAGGATCAAGCTGCTGGAAAGTTAAAGGGACAGAACAGAACTACACAGAGGTCTGCGGCATCGTTGAGGAGAGGCAGGGGAGGCTGGGCGTCTTTGGCAAAGAGACAGTCTTTTACATTTTTGTAACTCTTGTATTTTCTGAGTGTAGCAGCCAGGTTGGGCGTGCACCAGGAGCTCTGCCTTGGGCAACTCCGTTTATGTAATACTGTTCCGTTTTTATACAAAGTTAAAGGGCTCTGCCAGGTTGGGCAACCCACCATATATTTCTGTGTACTGTGTTTTACTTTGTGCTACGTTTTTCTACTTTTGGCTAAGTATTGAATGTGCCGGCAAGGCTAATGGCTAAGTAAACAGCATAACAGTTAAAGATAAAAAGACATAAAAATCGTTTCCGCAGGGTTAAGGCGTAGTCTGCAGGCTAGGCACTTGGGCGGGCAATCCCTCAAGGTGTCTTCCTGGCAGTGCCGCACACCACCTTTGGCGAGTCAAGAGCGCTTGCGAAGTGTGGCTGTGACAGGTGGTATCAGAGCCAAGACTTGGAGGAGTTTTGGTTAGAGCCGCAGTTCGGAGAAGTTCGTGCGACAGGTAGTTGCAGCGAGGAAATTTTTGGGAAAGCTCCGCAGGCTCGGACGAGCGTCCGCAGTTCAGACGCTCCGCAGACAGTGCACATCGCAGAGGGCGCACACCGCAGACAGCACGCACCGCAGGCACGGCGCACCGCAGACAGTGCGCACCGCAGGGTGGGCGCACCGCAGACAGTGCGCACCGCAGAGGGCGCGCACCGCAGACAGTGCGCACCGCAGGGTGGGCGCACCGCAGTGACGGTCGCACCGCAGCCAGTGCGAACCGCAGGAGCAAGCACTCCGCAGACAGAAGACGCGCGGCCAGAAACCGTGCGCACCGCAGCAGGAAGTTGCGCGCTCCGCAGGAGGAGCTGGGCGCTCAGGGGATAAGCGCTCCGCAGCCGCAGAGCTGCGCGCTCAGGACGAGCGCTCCAGAAAGACAGAAACGTGCGTTTCAGGGAAGCGTGCGCGGTCAGACAGCCGCAGCGGCACGAAGAGGTGCGGTTCGACAGAAAAACGAAAAGCGCCAGTTTTTGAAGTGCGCTCAGGAAAATGGAAGTGTACCAAGGTGGGTGCATTCCGCAGGTGATTCTGAAGTGGTGCGTTTGGCAAACGCCCGTTTCAGCAGATTGACCCAGAAAAGTTGTGCGCTCTGGGAGTGCGACAGCTGCAGCACTTAGACAAGTGTTGGGCGGACAAGCAGGTGGCTTGACGTCAAGGTTGGATTCGGCAGTAGTTTGAGTCTGCGGATCCGCAGCAACAAAACGAGTCAGATGGCAGACTTCGGCAAGAGGGAGACACTTGTGCAGAAATTTTTGCAAGCGTTGAAACCACTTGCAGAAATGACAGGAGTTTCGGTCGAAGGGCAGTCCACCGATTCGGTTGCAAAGCTGAGTGAAACGTTCGCAGCAGGTTGTGAACAAGTTTCAGCCGCGTTGAAAGAGACAGCAGGCTGCATTCGAGAAGTGGGACGAGTTCTTGAGGAAATGCTTCAACATGAAAGGGAGCAAGAAGAACAGCGGTCGCAGGCTACTCGAAGTAAAGCTAAGTCAGAAGGCACTCAGGGAGGGCCAAGACAACAGAAAACGGAAAAATCAGAAAAGAAGAAGATTGCATGTTTTATTTGCGAACAGAACCACTATGAAGGGATTGTCCGTTCAGGGCAGAAGCTGTTGCGGGAGATGGTTCTATAGCAAGGTTGACA
Organism: Pseudotsuga menziesii; assembly: GCA_001517045.1. Classification (NCBI taxonomy): domain Eukaryota; kingdom Viridiplantae; phylum Streptophyta; class Pinopsida; order Pinales; family Pinaceae; genus Pseudotsuga; species Pseudotsuga menziesii. Next base: position 80,779 of record LPNX010287428.1, read on the forward strand.
GCAATGAGAGTGCTGGAAGAGGCACCTTCTAATGAGATTTCCAAGACAGTAAAGGCAATTGAAGCTTGCCTTAGCGAAGTGGCCAGGGGTCATAACGCAGATTGGCAAAGTGTGCAGCAAGGTTTGCTGGACTTCGTGGAAACGACGGTAAGTGGCCTAAAGGTTTCTGCGTTAGTTGACACTGGTTCATCTCATAGTTTGGTGAGCAAGAAGACTGCGTTATCTCTTCACAGTGGCATGGAAAGCTGCCAAGCAAAGTTCAAGGCAGTGAACTCTGCGGTAAGAGATGTGACAGGGAAGATATGCGCAACACCGATTCGAGTTGGAAGGTGGCACGGCACGATGGACTTGAAAGTTGTTCCCTTGGACGATCACTCTTTGATCTTGGGACAGGAGTTTCTTCGTTTGGCCAAGGCAGTGCCAGTTCCGCATGCTGGACGGTTGGTGTTCTTAGGAGAAGACGGAACGTGGAGCTTACCTATGACGCAGAAAAGCCGGTTGGGGTACAAACCGCGGGTGACTTCGGTACAGGTTTTCGAAGATCCGGGTAAGTGTAAGCACTTACCGCAGCAAAGCATAGGGAAGAAGACGGTTCCGGCAAAGAACAGCAAGCCAAGCATTGAGGTAAAGGCTGATCTATCCGCAGCAGGAAGGTTAGCAGCGTTGGAAAAACGCATGGCTTCAATCAGTGAGGAGATTGATGCCTTGTGCATTTCAGAGGATCCTTTGCGGCAGCATGAGAAGGAACAGGTCAGTTTTCCTGTAGCATGTGCGAAGGTTGCTGATGAAGGCACATTGGAGGTGTCGTGCAGCAGATTGGGCAATGACACTTCGGTTGAAAAGAACCTTGAGGTAGAGTCACACGAAGAGGTGTTGGCCAAGGCGCAGGTTCTAGCAGAAATGCAGGTTGTGGCAGAAACGCAGGTTGCAGAGGAGACGCAAGTTGCGGCAGAAATGCAAGTTTCAGGGGAAACGCAGGTTTTGGAAGAAGTCTTGGATGGAGAAAACACCAGAGAATTTGATCCACCACGTGATGCGGAGGACATAGTGGCGTTTTGCATCCATGCCATAGGCATTCCAGAAAAAGAGTTGACAAGAGAGCGGTTGCAGCAGGTTGGCTGCGAACCAATCGAAGTTGACACAGTACTTGCTCATTTGGAAAGCAAGCGGTTGTTGGAACCGGTAAAAGAAGAAGTGGCTCAGGAAACCATGGCTAAGGAAGCTGTGGCAGAGTTGTGCATTCTTCAAGAACAGAAAGTGTTGGCATGCCTGGAGACGTCAAGGCACATTGAGACGTGCGACAATAAGGAAAGCAAGCCCTTTGAAGGGACAAGTAAAGCAGCCAAGAAGCGGGCCAAGAAGAGGTCGGAGCAGACGAAGGTGGTGTCTTCGGTTGGCTTAGATGAACAGCAAACGAAGAAGGTGTCTTCGGTTGGCTTAGATGACCGCACGGAGCTTGCGGCAGATATGAGTACTTGGACGGCTGATGGTGTCGGGTTTGCAGAGTATTGGGCTCGGTTGAAAGAGCTTAGTGCGAGCAGCGACGCAGTCGATTTCAGACAGTATGGTTTGGAAGACAGGGGCGGCGGTGGCCATTGGCACCGCCCATGTCTTTTTGCTTGAGCTAGCAGTGGTTGGGCTCACCGTCTTTGGCGACGGCGGTGAGGCCCTAGGCACCTTTGGCAAGGTGGCCTAAAAGACTGTTTTTCGCCAAGGTAAACAAGGTAAAGTGCAGGAAGCTTGCGGACACTGAAAAGAAGAACGCTGGCAACATGATTCCAGAATGGGGAAGTTTGTCTTAAGTGATGAACGCACAGTTGGATTAGCTACCTAGCTGGTTCGTCCTTAAGGGGCTCAACAAATGGAAACAGGAAGGAAGGCATGGAGCACAGGTTGGAAGTAGGTGATCAAGAAAGCAGTACTGCGGTTCAGACATGAACAGTTCAGATGTTGCGGCAGTGTGGCTTGAGTTCACGCAGAGGTTGCAGCAGTTGACAATGCCGGGACGGCAACAATTTTAAGTGGGGGAGGCTGTCACAGCCACGTTTTTCAGCGCACCCAAGTGGTGGCACACCTGGGTAAGGTGGCGCGGTTATGATGGTTCGGCATGGAGTTGTGCTCTCACTTGGCTAAGTTAGCAAGCGCCCACATTCACCACCGGCACGGAGGTCGGGAATGTGGCGCGCCCCAAGGTCAGCGCCCACGTGATGGCACGGGCGCCCCTTGGCAAAGATGACATTGTTGATGGGCGCGCGACACCTTTGAGGAGCGCGACCCTTGAGCGTGCGGTTGGGCATGCAAAGTATTGAAGGCGTTCGGTAAACAGGCACGCAACCCTAGGTGTGGGCGCGCGACCCTTGTGTGCGGACGGACATGTGCGGACAGACAGACGTGCGGTTGGATGTGCGGATGGACGTGCGGACAGTTGGGCGCTCCGGCAAAAGAGCGTTTTGGTAAGCAAAGCCACGGGCGTGCGGACGACGGCAGTTGGGCGACGGGCGCGCACGCGCGACAGCACGATTAGCGACGAACGACGGTCAAAGAGATGGGCGCTTCAGTCAAAGTAAAGGGGCGCGCGGCTCACCAGCAAAGTGTGCGCGCGGCACTCTAGAGGCTTCGGCAAGCGAACCCATGAACGCCTAAGTCAAAGTAACCTTGGTGCGGTGAGACCTAAGAAACGGTTAAGGGGCCAAGTGTGTTTTGGAGGTTGACTTGATGAACCGGCAAGGGGTGACTTGTGCGGTAAGCAAGATGTCAAGTTGACATGGCAAGACACCTAGAAGGCTATAAGTAAACGAAGTGCAAGTCATTTCAAATCATCCAACAAGTGGGGATCAAGGAGGATCAAGCTGCTGGAAAGTTAAAGGGACAGAACAGAACTACACAGAGGTCTGCGGCATCGTTGAGGAGAGGCAGAGGAGGCTGGGCGTCTTTGGCAAAGAGACAGTCTTTTACATTTTTGTAACTCTTGTATTTTCTGAGTGTAGCAGCCAGGTTGGGCGTGCACCAGGAGCTCTGCCTTGGGCAACTCCGTTTATGTAATACTGTTCCGTTTTTATACAAAGTTAAAGGGCTCTGCCAAGTTGGGCAACCCACCATATATTTCTGTGTACTGTGTTTTACTTTGTGCTACGTTTTTCTACTTTTGGCTAAGTATTGAATGTGCCGGCAAGGCTAATGGCTAAGTAAACAGTATAACAGTTAAAGATAAAAAGACATAAAAATCGTTTCCGCAGGGTTAAGGCGTAGTCTGCAGGCTAGGAACTTGGGCGGGCAATCCCTCAAGGTGTCTTCCTGGCAGTGCCGCACACCACCTTTGGCGAGTCAAGAGCGCTTGTGAAGTGTGGCTGTGACAATTAGGACGACAGAAGCAATAGCCATTCTATATGCTAGCTGGCGATATCTCAAGAAATAAACTAAAATTTGTGCAGTAGGAAGCCAGCTGTGACTGCCGTTGCATACTTATAGAGCTTCTTGGCCATGTGATTTCAAAGCGATGACAGGTGAAAGGATGACAATGTTGCCCTACGGTTGAGTGTGTATGATCAAGGGCATTACTTCATAATTAGTTGATTAATAACAGACCTTTGTAACATTATCGTCATGTTGGAATGATTTGAATTTTTTTGGTCGTGATATTTTTTTTAAGGCGACTTCACATATTTTGGTCCTTGATAGTCTTACATTGTAATCCTTGAGAGTCTTACATTGTAAAACAAGTGGGCTGCTAAGGCAGCAAGTCCCTGCCTAAAGCTTCATAAGTTCGTGCTTGTCTTGTAAACTATGCTTGTATAGATTACTGTTTTTCAAATTTGTAGCTTCACCTTTGGAGGCTAAGTATACTAGAAGAATTAAGGGCTGAGACAATCAATATTCTTGGTACAATTATGACCTAAGATTACCCTGATTGAGATAAACTCCTAATTGGGCAAATTGGATGCTAAGAGATAGGTGATTGAGATCTGGATGCTAAGAGATAGGTGATTGAGATCTAGGCCATCACGCGTAAGGAAGAAGGAAGGATACCGCCCAGGCCAAGTCTATATTGGACACTGTCAAGCATTAGCCACCCACCTTGCTTAAAGACACTGCTTCCTTCTTATAGCATGAAAGAGTGATGTTAAATAAAACGATAATCATACTCAGCAAAAAAACATTTTGACTTTCTTATGATCTTAAAGTGTGATCTATCATGAATTATCATGAATTATCATCGACGAATAATGATATTGCAATATACCATATCATTATAATTATTTTACAGTAAATACTTAGCTGAAGAAATTATCATCGACGAATAATGATATTGCAATATACCATATCATTATAATTCTTTTACAATAAATACTTAGCTGAAGAGAATAATTTTTTATGGCATTGCATATCACCAAGTCTTCGAAGTTTGTGATACATAGCATGCTGATAAAATTGTGCTTGATGTGATAAGCTAAAGTAAACAACATTGGATAAAGTAACCATGTATTCATCAACGACCAACAAAAGGCAAAATTGAATGATTGTACCTGTCATCTATAAATATCTCACAGATAATTTGGCATTAAAACCAGTTACTTCATTCCCAACAAAAATTTTAACATAACAAGTTCTTAAAGGTTGTTGAATAAGACACGCCTTTAGCATAAGGGTGAAGGTATTAATTTTAGCAAACAAATTGTGATCTTTGAAGGTCTGCCAAACTCTCTGATCTTGTGGGAATGGTAAAAACGATTTAATGCAGGCCTGTAGAATATCAAAGAACCATCCTAGTAAAAGAGTATTATACTCATGAATCAATTTATGATTCTGAGGAACTTTGCTTGGAACCAAAATCTTATCTTATCTGCAAATGGCATCTTCTTTTGCATGCCGGCTTATATATTTTACGACCTGGTTAATTTAATCCTCTTCATCATGGCAATGACTAGATTCATTTCTTTGATAAGTTGGCAATAACACATTTATCGCATTCTTCATGTTGACATCAATCCTTGAGCAAATGTTGTTACCCTAAATGGTTTCCCAATGCGAATTAATAACAATATGCCATGTTAAAGGCCATTTCGCAGTGGTGATACTAACACCAAACTGAAAAAGGGCAGGCTTACTAAGAATTGGGAGATTATATACATGATATCTGGTGATGGATCGTTGCCGGGTTTGCTCATCCATAAATAAATCAGGAAATGCGGGACTCAACCACCTCAAAAGAAGTAACCAGTGTATGAATAATTGTTAATAGAATCGAAGGGCAGGGCGGATCTTAAACCGACTCTGTAATCACTCTATCTATTATAGCACTTGCAACCGCTACTCGGCCCCACATTTTTTGATATATGGCATCAATCTATCCTGGGAAAGTAGTGAATAACCGAAGCCTCAACCCTTAAATAATAATGTTCCGGCCAGGATAACCGTAGCTTACTCATTTCAAACAGAAAACAACTACCTTTCATTACAGTAATAAAAGCAATGAGGTGTAATATAGCAGGGCCCTAATGAATTTATTCATTTAGAATAAGAAATTGTAAACAATAAAATACTATAGAATTATGTATCACTATGCCCCACCAGATAACCGTGGCAATATCAAATGATCCAAACTGTCAACTTGCGCCTTGCATACTCCCCAAGAGTCTCAGCTTCAAATGTCCAAATGTCCAAATGTCAATTTGCAAAAAGCATCTATCCATCGTAGGTCTTCCAGAGCTATAGAGTTATGAATAGCATTGAGCTTACCTCCCATGGCCTTTGCTGAACTTGGGAAGCAGGGACGGGAGCAGCCCGTAGGTAGCTCTAGCTCACACCTGGTATACTCACCATAGACACTAAAAGATGCTATTATGTCAATGTTGGAAAGATGCTATTATGTCAATGTTGGTGATTCTGTTCTGTGAGTACCAATGAATGAAGCACCTGAGGAATGCATTGGGAGAGAAAAGCAATTAGGAGGGTGCGTAGAGTTGATGAAAGAGAGAGCACTTTGCTGCTATGCACACGGGAACGAACTTAAAGCTACAGATTGTGTGAAACGAAGCTGAACTTGTCAACAAAGATAATATAAAACTTAGGTTTCACATTTTTATTTCTCTGTGTAATGGATGTCTTCCAAATTCGATTTGCCTTTTAGCCTTTGGAGCGATTAGCAATAAGAACGAGCAGTGATAGCAAGGCAGGGGAATTAGCAAGAAAGAGATGTAATTATAATTATAGAAAATGCGCAATTTTGCAGTTCCCATAGAGCAGTGCTTGGAGCATCCTCTGTTCGGAGCCGCTATTGCCTTTACATTTCCCCAGTTTTTTCAGGTATGCTATGTATAGAGAGTTATCTGTTAGAGTAGGTAGGTCATTAGGTAAGTTAAAACCAAGAAACTACCCTAGAAACTGAGAAATTGAGTTCCAATTATTGAGAATGTAAAACTAATATTTGTCCAAAAATTTAATGAAGCGGGTTTGTTCTGGATATTGGTGGTTAGCTATTTTAAACTAGCTGTCAAAATTTTAGTTTTTCCATGAAGTGGTTTGTTGTAGAGGCTGTCGTGACACTTTGTAAGGTATAGTTTAAAATAGCTCATGATTGAGTTATTTAGATATAATATGTGCAGGTGTCTACTTGCCCAGCCTATGCCTATGCGAGTCTCACAGAAGCCCAGACGGGCCGATGATAAGGGAGGTTATGTATAATTCTGTTGTCGCTCCTGCAACGATTGGTTTTTGAGCTATACCAATATCTCCCAAGTCCCACTATCATTAAAGTAAGTTTCTACTTTTTATATAGAACTACGGTACAAGGTTCAGTACTATGAATCTGTTTATACATGCAATCAACCTTATGTTCTATTTTATTTTTTCAGGATACAATTTTTTTCGATGTATTTGTCAATTTGAATGCCATTTCACGAAGCAAAAATATAAAAAGTATATAAATGTTAGGCCTTAACGCTATAGTTGTTCAGACCACCACCATGACCTCAGTGAACTAGTATCAGAACCCTTCTGTATGTCAGAATAATTAGTTTATGAAAGTCTGGGTGATACGCTGTTTTATCAATTAAAACCTAACACGTTTTATCTCCAAGTAGAGGCTACATGCATATGAAAGAATTTATAATCTTCACAGCTCCTGGGCGACAGTATAAGTTAAAATGATCAGAAATGCAGAAAAAACTAGAAATGAAAACACTGTTCAAAGAATTCACAAACTTGAAACCTATCCTCGGCCTCGAACCTGTGTTTGACATTCAAAAAGACTAGTTGAAATATAAGCTAATTAAGAAATGTGAGATGAGAGAGGTAGATTCTGTAGATTATGGAAAGTTCTACTGTTCGCGTTGGCAATGTTGTACTAATGAGCTGAGCAAAAGCAGCGATCTCCTGCTCCATGGTGATTTCTGATCTACGCCCTTGCCTTGTCTTTCACACAAGGAGCGATCTTGACCCCCCAGCTGCATGCTGCAATGGGGTTATGGCTCTCAACGTGAAAGCCTGGGCTATTCTAGATAGGCGAGCAACGTGCAGGTGTATTAAATCTGCGCCTTCCGGCGACCATTACAACTAAGCTTGACATGCCTCCACATAAAAGATGCTTCAATGAATGGACACCACAAGTCCAACATGCACGTTGACAAAATATCACAATTCAGTGCTAAAACACGAAAATCTTTCACCTAAAATTTTTCACCTAAGTTATGCAATCAAACATTAAATGGCATGAAACTAATGCTAAATTGATTTTAGCATTAATCTACTTTGAAAATAAATTGAACGAAAACTTTGATGTTTATGAAAATTAATAGCAGCCCTCGCCTCCAATAGAGGCCAAATAAAAAGACAATTTAATTGATTGGTTGTCAAATTTCTTGTATATTTTGATTGGCTGATAAAACGGTGTCTCTTATACTATGACAAAAGTTGAAATAAAAAAAGAATGAACTTAGCTTATAAAAAGTAAAATGTCTTAAAGTGCGGGCCTTGTTAATGAAAATGGCGGCAATCAGTTTACTATAGTCCCTGCCACTGGCCAGCCCGAAGGGCAGGGACTAATAATGAAGTGAGGGAATTTTCTAACTATTTTACACTATGCATTTTTGTTAGTATATAATTTTTAAAATTTCGATAGTATAAATTTTGGTATTATATAATTCAAGATTGATTGTACAGATTTTGGCATACGAGTTTAGGGTTTTTTTTGCGGGGGTATGCAGTCAAAATCTGTCAAATCAGATAAAAAAATCAATACACATAATAACTAAGATTTATCAGAATGTTTTTTTGTTAGAGATGACCTTAAAATCTATGAAATTACAATTAAAAAATAGGTATAATAAGGAGTGAGAATTTCATAAATAACTATTGAACCGTGAATTT
>LPNX010287429.1:7739-65347 GCA_001517045.1 Pseudotsuga menziesii
TGATGCTGATGAGAAGGAGGAGGATGATGACTATATGATGATGATGATGAAGATGAGGATGAGGGTGATGATGATGATGATGAGGATGAGGGTGGTGATGATGATGAGGATGAGGATGGAGAACAATGATGCGTTAGGAAAAAAACAAATTAGTTTAAAATTACCTATATAGCACCATTAGAATTTACCTAGTTCAATTATGCTAGCAACATTAAAGAACATCCATGAAGTAATCTATAGTGGGAACCCACCACCCATACAACTTCGAAGTAGCTAGTGACATTGTGAATCTAGAAGCCATACCACATAAATTAGCTCTGAATGTAATTCTATGTATCGCATACGTGATATAACGCATATACGATATGAATAATCCATAATGCATATGCGATATAACGCACATGCGATATAGCTTATCCATATCGCATATGCGTTATATCACATATGCGATATGGATAAGCTATATCGCATATGCGTTATATCGCATATGCGTTATTTGAAAATTTAAATAATTGGCGGGATTAAGGTTTGGCATTAGGTTTGGAAGCAGCTTCAGAATACCGAACCTATTGGCTAGGACAAATCAACCAGGGCTATTGCTTGTCTTTTAGAACTCTATCAATATGCTCAGATTAGATCCCGTGTTTTGACATGACATACACAATATTTTTTTATGAAAATGTACGATATTGTAGAGTACGAAATGATGATTCTAAATATATAATTTTTTCCTTCAAAACTATGTTTTATTTATTTATAATTATTTTTCTAAATGGCACACGTTAGTTTTCAAAAATACATACATCGATTGTTTGTTATATAACTTTTGATTTCCATCACCATTTCCCATAAAAACTATATGGTGCACTAGACGAGATCAAGCTCTGTGATCTTATATTAAGAAACCAAGGATTTCATTAATTTTTGCCCCTAAATTGTTGCACCCACACATAAGGTTTTAATTTCAATCTTTTCTAACTTCAATAATTAATAATAAAAAAAGTAATTCATGAAAAATTCCGAATAAATAGTGTTGCACTAGGCCCATATGTCCTTTATATGTTTGCAAGATTTTATCCCAAATGGACATCATTTACCTCATATATTGCTGCACCCACACAAACATATATGTTAAGATGTGCTGAAAATTTGAAAACCCACTTTCACGGAAACTAATTTTATAATCATTTGCACACATTTTCTCTGCACAAATGCTATATATTATGAAATTTGATTCAATTACCTATCTTTTCTCTTTTTACTTCATCTTCAAATAAGTTAGGGAAGTACCCCTAATTGTCACCTAAAATCAGAGTTTTCCATTTATTCCAGTATTATGTGGAATCTAAAGTGTCCTTAAAGGAGTCCATGATTGTGCATCAGCCCTATAGATACCACTATTCTCGCTGTTGTATTTACAGCCTGTTCTATTTCCGCTATTTAATAGAAGATGTGTTTACTGCATATTTGTTTTCATTGCAAAATGTATGTGTTTATGATTATCTATCTTTTCTTTCATTTTGTTCCCACATAAATCTGGATCAGTTTTAGTAGAGTTTGATATGATGGAGGGGCTTCCTGAATCCTTAATTTTTAGATGGGCGAAAATTTCCTTTGAATAACGCCTGGATTATAGGGTTTTACCCTATTGCTACCTTATATGTCATAATACAGGACATTTAAAGAGCAGTTTCCCTCTCTCACCGAGGATATTCGACCATGCTAGGGTTTAGGAGGTTAATAGATCATCTATTGATCCTTCATTTGTTCCATTTCGGGGTTTGAATTCGACTGATGAAGATTTCTCAACAGAAGGTATGTGTCCTTGCAACTCCCCTGTTCCTTATGAATATCTTTCATCTAAAGAATTATCATACATAAAGTATGGCTAAAGGGATTATTCGCACATACTTAGTTCTTTGTCAGTTAAACAGACTCTGGGGGGGAATTTGGAGGGGAGTCCTCTTTCTGTAAATTTAAATTTAGATGATTATGTTACTTGTGACTATGGGAATGGGGAGCCTTCTATTGGGGAAGAAGTTGATAAGATTTGTCTTCAGACTAGTGATATTCCTGTTCTAAAGAGTTAGAACCTCCAAACCCCTATTCTTGTTGACACTTGTATAGAGGATCTGAAAATTTATATTACTCTGAAGGGTTCGACTGTTAATGAAAGGCCAACTTCTGAGGATTGTTTACTAGTAGGAGAAAAAGTTAAAACTCCTCTTACAGTCTATGCAAATATGCCAAGTGATTTTTCAGATAGGCTTCTGATCCGTTCAATTAGATGCCAGAATGTGACAATTAGAAAGAAAAATAAGAAAACGGAGAATAATGAAAAAATACTGGAGAAATAAGTTAGAGAACTCCTTCAGGAAGTGATATATATTCTAGTATCTGATAGAATTCAGTTAGTAGAAGAAGAAGCTAGAAATTCATTTGAGAAAGATGGGGCACATAGAGCACAAAAGCCCATTTTTGAGGTTTCAGAATGATTTGTTCATCTTTAAATGTTAGGGGACTAAGGGGTTGTCCCAAAGCTAGATCTCTCAAAAGATTTATAGTATGTAACAGAGCTAACACACAGCAGGATTTGAACCCAAAATCTAACGACATCCGATGTAAAGTACGGATGTGTCGGATTGCAATGATGAAAAGTATTGTACCTTCTGATTTCTTTTATCAACGTCGAATTTCCAACGTCCTTAGCGTAGGTTTTTTGACGACACGTGGAGGATAATTCGTCGGATATGCAACGACCAAGTGTTGAATTTGCGATGATGTTTGTCGAATTTACGATGACATGTGGAGGATCAGTCGTCGGATATCCGACAATAGTGTGTCAAATTTTTGACGTCTTTGGGCTATTTTTTGAAATATAATAAAGACATATTTCAAATAATTTAAACCCATATTTCCAACGGTAACTAGGTTCGTATCATTGGATATTTGACGACTGTCGAATTATAAATATAAACATTTTTAAACATTTCGACATGTTTGATATAGAAGCGATGAACGGTTTGTGGAAATTATTTATTCCTCGACGGACAGTTTGACGAATTGTTTTATTCTTCAATGGGCAGTTGCGGGAATTTGTTTTTTCTTCGACAGATAGTTTACGGGATTTTTTTTATTCTTCGACAAACCTTCGTTTGAGAAAATTGTGATGCATGGAACTTGATTTTTTAAGATTGTCGATAGTATTCATTCACAAATTTTGTGACAAAATTTCAAATAAAAATAATCCTGATCCAAACGAAGACAATCGTCAATTGCTTGCTAAACTATGGGATGCAGTGAAACGAAGGGGTGATGGAAAATGTTATTGTCCATGTACTCTATGCAGGGGATTTAAGAGGAGAAGAATATTGACCTCAATAACCACAAAACATTGCAGGTAACATGGACACACTGAGGGGGGGAATGAGTATCGTCCATTTGTAGGTTTAGCATTATAAAGTTTTTTATCTTCTTTGCTTTGGTAAATGTATGTATTATTTTAATATTTCCTATATTAAATTATATCTATTTATGTTTTCATGTATTTATAAAGGAAAGACACCCTACGCCATATCGTCCAGAGAAGTGCTTTCAGAACAAGTTTCGGATTAGGATCATGGAGCGTCTATGTTTAATGGAGAACAAGTGAATATTCATATTGAACAAGAAGATCATACTGATAATGTAGTTGAGGATAATGGTACAAATACATTGATCCATGATTCATTTAATGTTAGAATGGATGATGACGATGACGATGATAAGGAAAATGATGATGACTTTGATGATGTTCATGATATACGTCTTCTCGATAAGGCATATGAACCCCTTTATGAAGGCTCCAAAACAAATATTCTCTTTGTTGTATTGTTAATAATGAACTTGAAGGTTATGAATGGTCTTTCAAACATATCAATCACATGGATGCTAAGGTATGTAAAATAATCCATCACGTATATACAATCGTGATAAAGTTTATTTGTATTCCTCTAATAATTGTATCGTTAACTCATTATTGATCATCATACAGATGAAGTGTGTTTCGCTAATATTATTTATTTATTACATTAACTATATATATCTTTGTTGTATCTTGATAGCTGAATTTTTGTTACCACCATCAAATATTTTACCTCACACATATCGAGATTTATCTTCCATCATGAAAGAGATTGGAATGTATTATGAAGGAATTCATGCATGCCCCAATGACCATGGTATATATTATAATCAGCATGAATTTGCAACAGAATGTACGGAATGTCATATAAATAGATATTGAACAGATCAAGTAACAAAAAATGTGCCTCAGAAGGTTCTTTGTTATATTCCCATCATTCCACATTTGCAACGACTGTCCAGGCGCAAAAATATAGTGCAATTTATGGATTACCATGCCAGGAACAGAAGTCAAGATGATGTTATTCGAATTCCTGCAAATGGTTCTTCTTTTAGAGATATGGAGTAAAAGTGGCCTCACTTTAAAGAAGAACCACGTAATCACAATCATCATCATCATCACTATTATTATCACCATTACCATGATCATCATCTTCTTCATCGTCGTTAAATGGATTATAATGGTTATTACTTATTAGGGGTTATAGATTTAGAGTTCATCACCATCATAACCATCATGATCATGATCATCATCTTCATCATGATGATGATGTTCATCATCATCATCACCACCACCACCACCATCATCATCATCATCACCATCACCATCACCATCATCTTGATCATGTTGATCATCATCGTCTTCATCCTCATGATAATCATGATGATGATGATGATGATGATCATCATCATCATGTTCATTATTTTCGTATTCATGATGATGATGATGATCGTCATCGTCTTCATCGTCTTGACCCTCATCATCATCGTCATCGTCATCGTTTTCATCATCATCGTCTTCATCATCATTCAAATATATCACAGGTTGAAGTTTCCATATGTTTTTATATATCACATTGAAATACATCTTGATCATCATTATGAGAGGTACTATGCTTACTACATCCCATGTCTCATTTTCAAGGGTGATTGAATTGTTATATATCTATCTACCTTATAATTATTAATTCAATATAGATTTATATTAACTTTAGATTTAGTAAAAACAAATAAGGATTAAAATAAATTTAAGCATGAAACAAAGAGTAAAATATAAAATGGATTGTAGTAATATAAACATACTATGATTTTGATCTTCTTTAGTCTTTTTATTTTCCATTATTTTTGGTTTGAAATCTAGTTAAAAATTGAAAATTGAGAAGAATGGTTGGAATTCTAAGTATAAGTTCTTGGGGTTGCATAATTTAGATACAATAGGGGTATTTGATATGGATGAATTGGTTTATGCATTCAATAATGCAATTTAATTAACTAAAAATTGCAATTTGACCAAAAATTGTGTAGTCAATTGATGATAATAGCAAAAAAAGATCCAAATAGTATAGCATTTATACTACTTATTTGAACTATGCTCATTTATTTTAGTATATATATTTTATAATTGTTTAGGAGAAAAAACATATTTTATAATTGTTATTTTACTTTTTTTATTATATAGTTGGATAATTTTCCATTTATCAGTTTTGTGGTTTCAAATTTTATATTTAATTTATTAAATTTATAAATGTGACATTTAAAACTTTAAATATAATAAAATTAAATAGCTTAAGTCTAAGTAAAAAATTATGAATTAAATATTCAAGTTGGTTACCTTTGTGTATATTATAGGCCTCACTTAATTAACTTATATAAAATCTATTTCTATTCAATATTGCCAATTTGTTAATTAAATCCATGTTTTAAATTCAATATTTCCAAATTGTTAATTAAGTTTATGTTTTAAATAAGCCAAGAACTTGAAACAAAAAAAAGAAGTAAATAAGGATTATCCTTAAATTTGTAGCAATTTTTTACTTTTTACATATAAAAAATGCAAGGATTAATAACTTATAGCGAAGGAAAAAATTCTTATCCATCATTTTTAAATTATTAAATTAGAGTCGAGATGGTTGGTTGTATGGTCCCTCTCACTCGCTTAAGGTTAAGTGAGAAATCCCACTCACTAAAAGGTAAAGGACATGCAATATGTAAGTTAATACAAATCATCCCCCAAACTTGGTTAGGGTATATAGGTCATTCCAAACTTAGTTGGGTTTAAATAAATGAACACACTAAGATTAAGCATTGAAGATGAAGGAACAAAATGAAAGATAACATATATAGTACACGACATTGATTCAACAACAAACATTTACATAGATGCCAACATAGCCATCTACAATAATCTATGCATTAAAATATATGACATTAATACATGTCACAACTACAACACTTGGGCAGCTACCAAGCTACCAACATAATCATCTATGAATTACTGGTTCATATAGTGAAATTTTGGTAGAATATAACAATGAATTTTACTTTTACTCTGAAAGTCACACGGAGTATATTTTATCCTCACTCCTACAGAGTCTATCGGCCTCCACAAAACATTAACAATGAGTTTTCTTCCTAACAATGAGTTATATGAGAGCAAGACTGACTCCCTCTCGTAGCCATTCTAGGACACATAATGAAGAAAAACCTCCCACCCAATGTCGAGTTTCAAATGATACCAAGAAAATCATGGAAGAATACATTTACAAATCCATAAGCATCAAGGGAGGCCCAAGGAAGATGATGATCAACATGATGAAGATGATGGTGATGATGGTTATGATGGTTATGATGATGATGATGAAGATGATTATGATGATGATGATGATGATGATGAATAAGATGATGATGATGATGATGATGATGAATACGATGATGATCAACATGATGATGATGATGAAGATGATGGTGATGATGGTAATCATCATCATCATCATCATCATCATCATCTTCACCTTCATCATTGCCATTACCATGATGATGATGATGATGACAATGACGACAACGATGATGATGTGGGTCATGATGATGAAGATGATGATGATCAACATGATAAAGATGACGTTGATGATGGTGATGATGGTTATGATGATGATGATGATGATGATGATGATGATAATTATCATGATGATGAAGACAATGATGATCAACATGATGATGATGATGAAGATGATGGTGATCATCATCATTGCCATCATCATCATCATCATCATCATCATCACTGTCATCATCGCCATTACCATCATCGTCACGATGATGATGAAGATGACGACGACGATGACGGCGACGATGATGATGATGAGGATCATGATGATGAAGACGATGATGATGAAGACAACGGACATGATGATGATGATGATGATGAATATGATGATGGTGATGATGGTGATCATCATCATTTCCATCATCAACATCATCATCATAATCACTGTCATCATTGCCATTACCATCATCATGATGATGAAGACGACGACGGCGATGATGATTATGATGATGATGATGATGATGATGAGTGTCATGATGATGAAGACGATGACGATGAAGACGATGGGGACAATGACGACGACGATGATGATGTTGATGATGATGGAAATGATAATGATGATGATGATGATGATGAGGGTCATGATGATGAGGATTGTGATGACGAATACGATGGTGATCAACATGATGAAGATGATGATGATGATGGTTATGATGATGATGATGATGATGATGATGATGATGATGATGATGATGAAGACAATGATGATCAACATGATGATGATGATGAATATGATGGTGATTATGATGATCATCATCATCGACATCATCATCATTTTCATCATCGCCATTACTATCATCATCATCTTCATCATCATCATCATCACCATCATCATGATCATCAACAGATCCATTTTCATCATCATCATCGTCATCTACATCATCATCATTTTCATCATTGTCATGATGATGATGATGATGATGATGATCATCATCATCATCATCTACATCATCATCATTTTCATCGTCATCATCATCACGATCATCATCATCATCATCAAGTTCACCATCTTCATCATCATCATCTTCGTCTTCATCAGCATAATTGTCATCGCCGTTGTCGTGATCGTCATCATCATCATGATCATCATTGTCCTTGTTTTAATCATCTTCACCATCATCATCATCTTCATCATCATTATCGTATCTCCCTCATAATAGAAGTCTCAAGATGTGGTGAAAATTTCCTTACTTCAAAACCAAGATAAGAAAATCATACAATACCAAATGATTGATAACAACATAATGGTAAGTACATGGCACATTAGATGGCATACTAAGTAAGTACATGGCACATTAGATGGGTAAGTGCATGGCACATTGGACGAACAACATGGCACATTAGATGGGTAAGTACACACATTAAATGATTGATATCAACATAAAGTCTAGTCAAGACATTTGTTTTAAATAACGCATTCAATGATTGACATTGGTTTTATGGCCATTGTAAACTTAATAAAACACATATACCATTATCGACACCAGCATCACAAATTGTCAACCTCTCACGCATGCGGAAATTGCCATTACAACATTTTGTCCATCCTTTGGCCCTCTGATGAGTAAGGTTTCAGAGGGAGATTGCTACAACTTTATTTACAGTTACCAAGGGCCAACGATTTGGAGAGAGCCATTACATTGACTATGAAGGGACAACGACTAGTAAGTCAGTTACCAACCTTTCATTCAATGCCCTGTATAATTAGGGGTTTATTTAAGTAAGTTGTAGGTGTTTTATTAAGTGTTGGTCAATGATTATTGGAGCTAGGATGTGACTATTTGAAGGTTGCTAGATATGGCTTGTGACTGTTTCAAGGTTGCTAGGGCTGGGTTGTGTCAGTTTGAGCCTGCCTAGGTTGGTTTGTAACCCTTGTTGACCTGCTGGTGTTTGGTTCTGAATGTTATGATTCTATTAAGGTTAAGCCATGACCATAAAAAAAACCAACATCATTAAAAATAAATTGCGGATTTATTGGAATTCTCCCTTGGTGAATACAACACATTTCTCCACCATCAAACCACCTTGTTCCTCCAAACTTGGGTCATTTTTTACTATAAAGCATCAGGGTCTCTAAATCAACTGATGCCTCCTACCTTTGCTGATCGACCTATTGGCCTGGTCACCTTACCATCTTACTTGGCTCTTAATTACTTATTTTTAGGAGTCAAAACCCCAACATATTCACACGAAGGTCCCTCCCTATCAAAATTGGATGAATCCAACTAATAAAAATAGGATTCGTGGAGAGGAATTTCTTTAGCATTCCCTTGCTGTGAATGCTAGAAAGCATACAAAGTCAATAAAATTTGTTGTGTATGCTTGCTAGCATACACAATTTCCACTTGGGGCTTGATAGTGATAAAACCAAATGAGCATGCAATTTCCCATGTGTCAGTCATGCTTAGTGTAATGCTCCACTTGGGGCTTTGTTATTGACTTATTCCATGCAAGTTATTGAGTGTCTTTGTAAGGTATCACTCTTAGAGTTAACATTGTAGTGATTATTAGTTAGTGTTATGCCAACTATGTGAAGGATCTTGAAATAATGAGTATTTGTTATTCTAACAATGTTCGTTCTCAACGGATGCATGCACTAGGGTTCCTTGGTTTGTGAGATGGAAGTGAAGAGTGTGTGAAGCTTGTGTGATGTGAGTTATTAGGATTGGATAGTGGTGTGATCCTTATATATTGATGTTGATCTCCTTGAAGATGATTTTGTATCTTGGTCGGATGCCTTGATAGGGATTGCTGTTATTAGTTAGGGGTTTCACTGATTGTGGATGCCCTAGATAGGGTTTGGGTTTCATTGAGAGTCCTTTCTTATGATGAATTGGACTTGTTGTACCATATTGGTATTATATGAGGTATTTAGTATGCATACATGAGAGTCCTTTCATGTATGCATACTATACATGTACTATTGAAGGGTTTTTGTATTGATTTAGCATGAATTAGATGAGACTGCAGATTTCAAAGGTGTTATTATAAATCCAATGTTAATGAATGAAATTTCATGTATGCATACCATAGATTTACTAATAAAGGGTTTTTGTATTGATTTACCGTTGAAGTATGTATCCGTTATCTATTTATTTGAACTTGCCTACCACACTGATGGGAGAATTTAATGAAGTATTTTCAAGTGGTTACTAAATATTTTATTTTGGCCCTAACACTCAAATTTCTATGAGATAGATCTATGATCAATCTCATTGGAGTGAGTTGAAATTTATGAATTGGTTAAAGTGCATATTTCTTGGTAAAATTTTCCTTGTTCACAAAATTCCTACATTTATTAGTTGACCCATAAAGGAATTTATAAGTGCACAATGTAACCTAGTTCTTATGAGGATTTCACATTTTATCTCCCCTTCCTCTAGGGTTCCCACCACCAATTTCACTGCAACATCCACTTTAGCTCTTATGTTAGATTGGCTTGAATCCTTCATGACCAATACTTGATTTTCCTGATATAAATATTGCTTAGGCTTACAACCTATCTACATATCTATCCATTTTTCTTTCTCCCATGAATATTCTAACACTTATAATTCCAAATACCAAGGACCAATTAATGTTGGCTGAATATTTTAGGATGAAGCACTGTTTAAGGGTCCTATAATGTTGAGCACCATTTGAAAACTATTTAGAAGCATTACTACAATCAATAGGAGTAAAATTAGCACTTAATTATAACAATGATTTTTAGTTAACTTAAGAAAAAATATTGCTCTCAGATAGAAGTCATCTCTCAATTAGCAAAACTAGTGCTTAATATAACAATGTCATTCCTAAACCATTAAGCCATGTACCACTAGGAAAACCCATTGAAACATGAGAAATTGATCTTTGAAATGCCACTACCACCTAATTATTCCAACTTATAAATAAAATCTCTCTTTCATGTTATCACATCCCAACCCACATTTGCTTTTAAGAATGTTTTCATTCTCTAGCGTGGTAATGATTTTCAACATGTTCTTATCATCTTCAAATTTATGAATCCATACCATGATTAATAAGAGTTTTATGGTATTTGTTCATGAACCCTTTTGTAAATGTAACATAACATTTATCCCTAAAGTGTTGAGGCCCCCCTACATACTAATTCGCCCCTCTTAAAATACTCAAAAGATAATTTCCCTCCCTCAAGAACCAACGCCTCCTTGGATAGACAATCTCATGCAACATAGCAATACAAATTTGGAAATTTGGGTACTGGCTCAATGCTAGGTCAAGAGATGTGTCAAGATCCACTATTGGATGAAATGGGTTTACAAGGTCAATTGGTTGAGTCTCAGATGGTGTACCATATTGACGTGATGGAGAAACTAATTTGATGTCACATGAATCAATATTGAGTATGTGGTAAGTTCATTTTCCAGACTGGGAAGGAATGGAAGGTGGTGTAGTAAGTTCATTTTCCAGAGTGGGAAGGAATGGAAGGTGACTGTGTATGCATGCTTTCTGTGTATGCTAGCAAGAATACACAGTCAATAAAATTTGTTGTGTATGCTTGCTAGAATACACAACAATCAAGCAATTTTTTTTGTTGCGTATGCTAGCAGGCATACACAGCAAAAAAATTTGCTTGCTTTGATGTGTATGCTAGTAAGCATACACAATCAATAAAATTTGCTGTGTATGCTTGCTAGCATACACAACAAAAAAATTTCTTGCTTGCTGTGTATCAACTTTCTTAATGTTCTTGGAGGATCAACTTTGAGATTCAAGGACTAGAGCCTAGAGGAGGTAGGCATAGAGTTCTATTGATTAATATGATTCTAATATAGGCAATGATTCTTCGACATGTATAATTTATGATTTATTTACAATCATTTTTTTAAATTTCCTTTCTCATCGAAAAATCTTCCTCATTTCCCCATTTTGTGCAACTTAGAATCTAACCATAACCCTAAATCTATAAGATGAACCCCAACTTCATGCTTCTAGGTGTTTAGCTAATACCACTACTGTAATTGCACATGACCTTGAGGAATCCAAGCTTGAGTGAGATGATGGTGCCATTCCTAGTCTTGATTCTAGTTATAGCAGTGGTGATAAGTTTGACGATTGATCATTTTGATCAATGCCATGTATGATGTATGATCATTGATGTATTTGTATGATATTGGCATCATAGCATGTTGTTTATTTGGACTCTACAAACCATTTAGGCCTCATTAATTATTTATTTTGTTCTAGATATGTATTGCATTGTTGCACAATAGACTTTGTGTTATATTGATATATTCACCCTCTAAGATATATGTGCGTGCTTTCTAGCATAGACAACAAATTTTATTGACTCTGTAGGCTTGCTAGCATACACAACAAGCATGCATACATAGTCAATTTTTGTTATTTTGAAGAACGTTTGGTCCTTTGGTTTTGTTGACATTATGAATCATGATGAATGTTATGAATTTATGACTGAAATTTAAATTAGAAATGAATGATTTTTTAGGGATGCTTGAGGCCACAAACATACCCAAAATTTCCCATAGTGCTATAAAAATGGTATAGACCTGTCTAAAAAGTATTCTTTGTCATATGACAAAGATTTCTAACCCATTTACCAATTACAAGCAATATTTGTCATAGGAAAAAGATTTCTAGAATGCCTTTGCTTGTAATTGGTAATAACCCCATTAAGTTGGGATCACTTAGAATACTAGGCAACAATGGGACACAATATACTACAAAAGATGGACGAGAAAATGGATCAAATGAAGACTAGACTAAAGGAAGATAAAATTTGTTAAAATAACTATAACAACACAAAAGAGAACTTCCTTCCCTATAGTTGATTTATTGGTGTCTCAATCCCATCTTGATGAAGAAATGGTTTCCTAGAAGATCAAGTTTAAACTCTTCCTAGATAAACCAGTTTCATAAAAAAGAACTATAAAGATAACCAGAGGGTTTTTTGTTCTTCTCAAAGAGATGAATATTTTATTTTGGAAATGTATGTGACCTATATGATTAGTGGGGATGAGTACTGAATCCACATGTCTCCATATTCTTTTATATATGGAAGTCCTTACATAACCCCTCTAACTTGGAATCACTTAAAGTACCTAGCAATTTTCAGACTCAAGATACTACAAGAGATGGAAGAACAAATGGCTAAGACAATGATTGTTTATAGAACTATCAGAATACAAAAGGGGACTGATTTCCCTGTAGCGTATTTAATGGTGTCTCCCACCCATCTTGAAGAAGAAATGGTTTCC
The DNA here is from genome assembly GCA_001517045.1 of Pseudotsuga menziesii. Classification (NCBI taxonomy): domain Eukaryota; kingdom Viridiplantae; phylum Streptophyta; class Pinopsida; order Pinales; family Pinaceae; genus Pseudotsuga; species Pseudotsuga menziesii. The sequence continues at coordinate 20,982 of LPNX010287429.1, forward strand.
TAGAATATCAAGTTGCAATTCTGCTTAGATAACTAGATTCAGGAAATAAAATTATAAAGATAACCATAAGGTTTTCCAGTTCTTCTCATAGAGATGAATATTTCAATTTGAAAATGTCTATGTCCTATGTGCTTGGATGGGAGGTGTGATGAAACTAGTAAATAACTTTTTGTTGTTTTTTCAAAAGGATTAGCTTTATAAGTCAATATAATGTACAAAGAGTAATCCTTAACATCACTGAATTTCCTCTTACCACCACAATGAGGAAGGAAATCATATCCAACTGGGTTGTAATAGTAGAGGACACAATGTACTCTCCTAGAAAGGAACTTAGCATAAATTTGAGCTTCCTAGTATTCCAAAAAACTTTGGAAATCCATTCAATTGAAACCATTTTTAGGATCCTAAAAGTTTCTTTATATCTCTTTTTCCATGAATAGGATAGAGTAGTGATCCAGAGGACATGACAAATGGACACCAATAAAATTCACCCAGAACATAGCATAATTTCTTCTCAGCTCACAGAATTATCCCAAAATTGGCTTTCTGCTCATTCTTTGTTGCTAAAACATGCCCAGAACTACTGTTCAATTGTATAAGTCAGCCCATAATATGGATAGGAGGATGATTTCTATTGTTAGACATGAGTTCAAGCACCAATAGAAGCCACTTCAAACTTTTTCTTCCACCATTTTTTCCCAGGAAAGATGGCACCATAAAATTATTAATATATAGTGGTGTAAGATTTCACAGTTAGACATAGATATTATGTTGATTTCTTGGGATTAAACCACATGGAAGACTTTAAAATTGTCCGACACTAGTGAATCAATTTATTCTACAAATGAATTGGAAAATACTACAAAATCATGCATAGGCTTGAAAATACTACAAATGAATTGGAAAATACTACAAAATCATGCATAGGTCATGATGGGTGGTCAATTGGAGTTTTGCTGAGCTAAAATGGGCTAATTTCTAGTGATCAACATTCTGAGCACATCGCAGCCTCTTAAGCATCAGTAAACAAGATCTAGGTCTGGTACTGTTTTGAATAATTGTGGGAGCCTTATTATAAGTCCTAGGCCAGTTCTGTTTGTAAAGGCCATCCTAGGAGGCTTGGTTTTCAATTATGGCCAACAAACTATGCATGTTTTCATTTGTCTCTTTTCCTTCATAACAATAGTCAACAACATTTTAGGGCATCTCTGATTTGAGTTTTGGGCATGGTAGAGACCTGAAATATGGTCCATCCTATGGCAAAAATGCATCAATACATTGAGTTTGTCTTTCGGCACAAGGGGTGGGCAGAGGTTACATGATCAATATTTATATATTTGTTTTGGGAAATATTTGACACACCATCAATGATGGACCTATAGCAGATTCTCCATTATATGGTCTCCGAGGAATCTTTAGTGTGCACAATAGCGATTATTGGTGAGAGATATTGTATTTTGATGACAAGAGCCAACTAGAAGTGTAGAAAAATTGTTACTAAGGTGACAGTGGGTAACACCCTTAGTTTATAGTTGGGCTAGCTTGTTTTTAGGGGATTAATCACACGTGCTAGCTGAAGCTGTAACAAGGACTCTGTAAAACTACTTTTGGTATAGTCCATTAATAAATCATTGATGGAATTGATTGTGTGCCAAACTGTAAGCACAACTGCTTGTGTTTTTTTTAGCTAACATAGCTCAAGGCTTAAATGAAACCCCATGCTTATTATGCTTGGTGCACCCATTGGATTTCCTTCTCTTTATTTGAAGAGAAGGTAGGCCCTACCCATACATACAAAATTGTAGTTTACATTGTAGGTTAGATATGTCCGACACTATCAATTGAAGCCAGGCATTTCTCCACCTATATAGACTCAATATTCTTGTGCATCCTGCTTCAACCAAAATATTGGTAGCTTCTTCCTTATTCATCCCTTAGTATACTTATTAAAACATGGACTTAAAGAAGGATTCACATAAATTTTGTTGGAAATTAATGGATAGTAATCTAGACATATATATGCCAAAATGAATAGCACTAGAGGGATGGAATTATAAGGGATTGATGTCCAGAGAAGGAATGTTTTCTCCTTGTGTTGCATAAGTAAGTATTGTGGTTTTCAAACAATTGATCCAACATAAAATTTCAATAGTGGTATACTTTGAAAATCCTACCCTTTCCTTTTAGTTATAGAAATTGTCTTGATAATTCTATACATCCTTTTTCACCTTAGTGGTGCCATAGGATATCTAGGGTGTGGAATGGACATTGTTGTATAAACGAAACAATTATTCCATGAAATTTTTAGGTCTACATTTCCTTTGTGTATCCTCTATTTTTCCTCATTTATAAAATATCCTTGCACCTTAGATCTACAAACTCAAGACTGCATTATTCATTTTTTTCCAAAACCTGCAAACCCTAATTTCCCTATTGTTTGTCTATTGTTATCTCTCATATACCTCTCAACATTTGGTTGTAACCCTAAAGGATGGAATTTTTCCATTCCATTCATGAATGATTCCATTCAATTGAACCCTAAACATGAAGAATTCCATTCAATTCAACCCTAAACAATGGATATGGATGCAACTGATACAACCTCAAAACCATAATGGCTATCAGGACAATATTTGGACGAGAGTTTGTTATACTAAGTTGGAATTTTTTCTAAGTTATATGTAAGCCTACGGGTGTAGAGTAAGGAGAGAGGAGTGGCCAAGAAAATGAATAATCAGACCAATCTAGGCTGTAGAACTGACATAGAAGTTGTGTGATCAGGTCGGTGTAGTGTTATAAGCTCTCAGAATGTGAACTCATCTATAGAGGTTGGAGAAAGTAATGCATTTCATCGGATATCCGACATATATGCTATACCACCGAAATCTTAAATTAGTTTATATGACTTTAGCCATGTCTACAGGGAGCACAATATGAGTGCAGATAGTTTATCCAAGGAAGCATTGAATATGAAGGCTGGCCTCCTCTCCTTCTCGTTACTTTTAGAAGGAGAAATAATTGAGGAAGGAGTGATACAATTAATTTAAGAGACTTTTGATTTGTGCAGTATAGTATTTTTTGGTTCTTTCTACTATGGGATAAATTAGCATGTTTCTTGTTTTAGCTGGGTATATAGAGTTTATTTTCATCCCCTCAGGGGTGTGTTTTCTCCACCCTTGATGCCTCCTTGGATAAGTTGTTTGGGATCCTTATGTTTTCCGTGTGGTATTGCTACTTCAGTCATCTTGGGATTGTGGGTTCCGTCCCTCCCCTTGAGATGTTTTTTGATACTTATGATCTCCACTCTTAAATGGACTGACTTATTTCCAGGACTATGTAAAAGTTACCTTTTATTCACTATTGAATATCAAGCTAGAACACCTCTTTTTCTTCTGAAAAAAAGATACATAATATTTGCAAATGATTTTATCACCATATATTGAGATCCTTAAACTGGGTCTTTTATAGTTTTGAGTGAGGAAACAAACTAAATTAAAATAGGTACACCTAAGAATATTGTAAAAAACATAGTTTGTATTTTGAGATTAATTGGTTGAAGCAATTCATATGGAACGACTTGATATCTATATCGTGTTAAATGAATATGTGTTGAATTATTATACTAGGGAATTATTGATATTATTCATAATAATAGTATCATCATTATGTCATGCTTATAAGTATTTCCAAGTTTTTTGCTGGTATTTTTCTATTATTTGCCAAATTTTTTTCTGGCCATGGTGCAGGTAGAACCAAACAGGTATTTTTCAGACCTGTCTTCTTCCAGGGAGGGAAGTTTGCGAAGGATAGAGGAAAGTGAGACATCAAGTAGGTATACAAGGGATAGATCATCTAGATGTCATAAGATCATAAGAAAATTCAATAAACACATGGAATTTTTTCTCAAAGGAGGGGGGTCATGTTCCTATGATGATGATATAGTAGGAGACATCGAGGTGCCCTTAAGTACAAACACCTAGTGAAACAATGGGTGCCTAGGGATATTCCTCAAGTAAACACTAATTTTTGTATGAATGAGAGAACATATAGATTTTCATTGTCATCATTACATGGATTGGGGTTGTTTTCATGGATGGCATAAATGTTGGATTTGACAGATGTACAAAATTGATGGAGTATGTTGGACCCTCTTATAACTACAATGATTGGATGCGCCTAGTCCAATATACATGAAGTATGCATAGATATGGATTGCCAGCAAATTATATACAACTGAAAGACAAAGCTCAAAATAAAGGAGCAACGTTGTACATTGAGGGAAGGCCAAAAACAACTGGTAATATTGCGGGGTTTATAAACAATACACAACTAGGGTCTACACTTAAGCAAACCAACTGCATATTTGAGTCACGTGAAGGAAAATGTATCTTTATATGTGCCATTAAATCAATAGTTGCTGGCAAAGAACTGCTTATTAATTACAATTTGAATCATTTAGATACAAACACGGTTAGTATGGTTGTGTTACATCCAACAATTTACCCAACCTTTTATTAATTATTTTAGCATCTATAGGATTTTTCATTAGCATATAATTATAATTTTATATTAAATTTTCTATGTTGACTTTGCAAGGAGGTGATGGGGGGCTCATCACCCTAGTAGAAGGTGAGAGGAGTACACGATCCATGAGGCAATAGGTAGACATCAAAATGTTATGTTTAAAAAAATTTTTAGTGACCATTCTGGTTTCATTAGGTAATTTTTAGTATGTTTTTGATGTAGGGTTATCTCAGGGGCACCTCCCTCTCCATAGATGTTAGTAAACCTGAATCAAGGCAGAAAGTATACATCGATATTTTCATTGTAAAAATTTAGGATGGACAAACAGATCTGTTGTTATGTATTTTCATTAGTATATTCGGTTCGTTTATATAATATTATCTATTTTCCATGCAGAGTGTTGATTAGGGAAGCTAACCGGCTATTGATCAGCCAACTGCAGCATCGGGAAAACATGTAAACATGAATGTAATTCTCCATTTGAAATACTTTAAAATCATACACATGTATATCTTGTAGCTTAATGTTTATTTTGTTATGTATTTTTTCATTTTTTATGTTTGCGTTTATGATGATAATGTTGTCTACTTTTTATGCAGGTTGATGACTGAGGAAAGTCCCCAACTGTTGATCAGGTCATTGGAGCCTCGAGGAAACCTGTAAACCTAAATGTAATTCCACATTCAAAATACTTAAAAATTGTACACATATAAAACATGTAACATAATGTTTATTTTTGTTATGTATTTTTTAGCTTTTACATATTGCGTTCATTGTGATAATGTTCTCTACTTGTTTTGTAGGTGGTTGATCGGGGTAAGTCCCCAGCTATTGATCAGACCACACCCTCGTCTAGGAATCAGGTAAACCTAGATGTAATCCTATGAATATATCATGATATACAATTTTTGTTAATATAAATTTTTGCGCAGACTATTGATTCAAAGCCTAAGCAATGTTTTATATATTTATGTTTCAGATAGGGGATTTGGTTTATGAAACACCAACTCAACACTCTTTACAGTTTGAGGTCTCCCAGTTGATGAAAGATAATGAAACTAGTAGGTCTAAAGAATTGTCGAGGGTGATACAGAAGACCATGGAGAAACAAAATGAGGAACTGCTTCTTTTGACATCGACAGTTCCACAACCAGAAGAGATCAAATCAAAGATTCAATTTTTGTTACAGAGATGTCGACAATTGCAAGTAAGTTCCCGAATAATAATGTAAATTCATTTAGAAATTTAAATTTTTAATTTTATATGATATTGAACTTATAATACAATGGTTTGTATTTACAGGAAGTGATGCATCTTTACAGTGATGGTTAAGGCGTTGTTGGTCCCAGTGACCAAACCACTCCACGTACACCACATACTGCTCCCTTATTTTCCACTCAATAGTCGGCTACATGCCCTGTGACACCCCCGAGGCCATCCGAGGGTACAACCGATGCTGACCGACACACAATAGATGCTGTAGAAGAAGGGGTGGATGCAGGGTTAGATAGAGAGGTGGATGCATTTCCTGGATCTTCTCGTGTCACTAGCACTGGTTCAATAAAGACAACATTTTTGGTGAACAAAGAACTCGTTCCAATAAAGATAGAGAGGATTACAGGTGATTACATATTGTTCAATTTAGTTTTTATAATTTGTGTCTAGTATACCGATAATATTTTTTAATGTTGACTAATGATGGAATTAATGTTTTGCAAGAAATGATGTATTTTATAAAAATCTAAATGATTTGTCCTTGGAGATCTTCGGGCTCACCATCCACACAAGGTGGGACAGACACCAAAAGATTTAAAGGATGAGCTGACTAATCGCTTGGTTGGTATATTCGGAAAAGATACCTTCGATATATTGAAGGTCCTACAAAAGGCTGGAAAACATCTGAAGATTGTCCGAGACCAGTATAGGGTTCACCTATTAAAGAACCCTAGGTATGAGCGCCCTCTGATGATTCCATCTAGGGAGTGGAAAGCCCTGGAGGAATATGGAAAAGGGAAGGGTTTGAGAAAAGAAGGAAATATACTACCAAGAATAGGGAGGTATGCAATACATTCCAAAATGTAATGGTAATCCTTATTATTATTAGTTTTTATATCGAATTTGGAACATCGACTAACACAACTCAAAACTTTATTAGGCTGTCGTACACATCGAAGGAAACTAAGGAAAGAATAGAAAAAATTGGTCAACATAAGCTTAGGCTTGGTGGTTATTCGAACTTGGCGGCCCGATATGTAAGTATCTAAAACTCGAAACTGCTTCCAAATAATATAGAGAAAATTATTTTCATTTTATTCGGGAAAAAATGTAAAATTAATGACATCATGCAAATATGAAGGCTGACTGGTTCAAATAATTTCCCACCAAGGAAGACATGAAGCTTGTTTTCGAATAGAGCATTAACGCCGTTGTTGAACACTGGAAAAGCTTGTCTAGGCATACTGCATGATCCTCTGCTGATCCATCTGGTGCACATGTATATAAAAATTATATAGTTTAATGATAATTTATTAATTCTCATGCAATTTATTTGCTATAAAAAATTAACATAAATTATTTATTCCTTTTTGAGCAGGAAAGTAATGATCCCGTTCATGTCGTGGATGTAAACCAACCAGACGAAGATCCTGATTCGATCCTTGTAATTAATTTATTAATATTTTACTGTTTTGTATAGATAATTGCAGATGATGAACATTAATTCTAATACTACACAATTCAGCTGTAGAGCATGTAGATGTAGATAACACTGATCAGGTTGAGCTTGTACAGGATAATGATGAACATGCTAATGTGCCCATGCCAGGTAAAAAACACCTTGCAATGTTTTTTTAAATGAATTACTTGTATATATAAAAATAAACATAAATTAATGAAACATTTTGACATTATTGCAGAAATTCATCGCCCCTGGCCGCAAGTTCAACCTTGCGAGCAGTCTAGTAGGGAGACCGAGGATCAGATTCTGGAAGATGCGCTTCTGGCTAAGTTTTTAAAGAGAATAAAAGTAAAAAGAAAGTGACTAAAGAAATTTTGGGAAATTCTTATTTATAATAAAAAAATTTACATGTTTTTTTTCCTATGTTTCATGAATGAATGGTTAAATGAATGCTTTAATGAATGGTTTACTGATTTATTTTATTGGCTATTGACTAAATGAATGGTTTAATGAATTTTTTTTCAGTTGTTGAATGATTGAATTTTTTAATGAATGATTTAATGAAAGCTTCTTTCAGCTATTGAGTGAAATAATTTGTAGTAAATTGTTATTTGCAAGTAGATGCATTGAGGTTGGGGAATTGAGAGTGATGTGGGGGGGGAGGGGCCATAAGAGATTCCACCTTCACGTGGTTGGTCATGTTTAGTAGAGAATATTAAATTATTCTTGAAACAGAGAGGATCTCAATGAATGGTAAGGAAGAATACATTAAAAACAATTATTTCTATAATTTTAGTGTTTAATTTTTACTATTGCTATTTGACTTCTACATTGGAACTTGTTACAGATAGTGTTGGGAAACATTTTCATAGTTAAGAGGCAAGAAATGGTGTTTTGATGTGATCGATGGCCTTATATACATAGTGTTTTTGGTTCTCCATGTTTTATCAGGTGATGTATTATTAACAATTAGTTTACTTGAATAGTTGAATAGTATTGTAATTTACATTGTAATAGTATTGTATTTATTTCGATTGGTTTTGTTATTTTCATAAACAAATAAATATTTATTTGATGGGTCCTAACATGAAATTATTGCAGGATGACAAAATTTGAAGTATGTTGAATGATGTTTTGAAAGGTAAAGCAGAAGAAGACAGTGCGAAGCTCCACAAATCAAGGTATAATTACGTTTTCTTTTATTTGATTGAACTGTGTATTGGGTATTTATGCATGTGAACACACACACATTTAGTTGATGATGGTGATTACCATACATTCAGGAGAACCTTTTTCTATCTGATCTATACAATTACCTTAAATAGGTTGGATCGACACCATATTCTCCAAGAAAGAAACCCATAAATCTTCTACAAATTTTATAGTGATGACCATAAGCTATGAAACCCTCGTATGATGATATCTAATAGTCATTTCCCTCCTCCTTTAAGGGTTGTAACTACTGAAAATTACCACTATGTAGGGTTGTAACAGCTGAACATGTCAGAGGAACTTTTAGACATTCTCCACTTTAATAAGCAAAGACTGAACATTACCACTCTAAGGAAGGTAATATTGCATTTCTTAATTGGTTGGTTGTAGAATATTGCATTTCTTAATTGGTTGGTTGTAGATCCTCCATGGTGGCCTTGTCCACTTTATCAAGGATTCTCTCAGCCATCAACCTGGCCAAACTTTGGCCACAAACCATTGTAGTTGGATTTAACTCAAGGTCTTAGTCCTGGATCTTGGTGATCCACCTACCCCTTGTCCCACTGCTCTCCTATTGCAGAAGTATATCCTTCACCATGGGATGAGGAAAGTAGGCCACCATCTTATCATTCCAAAAGTGATCATGAGAGTAGTTAGGTTCCTTCACCAAGGAATAAGCTTGTGTTTCCATTGAGGCTGTGCTTCAACCTTTCCCCTTGAAGTGTGTTGCTCATGAAAGTAATTGGTTGCTCACTCCAGTGCTGATTTTTTTGTAAGAAAACAACATAGACTTTGCTTGACATATATGCAAAGGATTTCTTTGCTTCTTCTCTCCACTTTTTCAAAATCGATCTTATCAAGATGATTTAACCAAAATATTTCCCAAAAAGAACCAGGAAATGTTTCATCGTATTCAAGATTGGTTGTAACCAAAAGTTTCAAAAACATAATTGGAAACAAACGCATAGATGAGGTTTCAAAAACATAATTGGAAACAAAGGAATAGATGAGAGGAGTATCGTTTCCAATTCATATAAAGAGGAACAAAATATTCAATTCATAATCTTTCTTCAACATATCTGGTATAGGACTTCCAATTTTCGCAAAAATAGGAAATGAAACACTTTACGGAATTGATGCAACCAAAGAAAGAATGAATGGCTTGTTTTTTTAGTAAAAATAACCTCCTAGATACCCTTCACTATTTTAGGATCAATCCTTATTCCAATATTGTGTTCCAAAATATTGCCTTAAAAAACCCCCAAGATGTTTTTTCTGAATTCAACGATACGCCCAAGGATTTGCACCTGTCAACAATCTTGCTAAGTGTCCAATATGATCATCCCTATTCTTTGAAAAAAAAATGATATCATCTTGATACACTGCTATGTACTCATTAGAGAAAGCAAAGTCCATAGTACACTGGAAAGTGGCTTGAGCAGTTGTCAATTCAAAAGGTATCCACACATATGGATAATTCCACCAAGGGGTAGTGAAAGCAATTTTATATCTCTCATTAAGACAAAAATTACACAGATATGAAAAGGCAGGGTCAAGGACATGAATGGGACAATGGAGTGTCCCATTCCAGCAGTGATCAATCCTCTCTCAAAGAATTAGTTATTTCTCAAGGCCATCATTTGTTGGGTAACTTTACTCATATAAAAAGTTGATAAATTCTTTGGCCCTATCCATAGAGCTTCATACAAGTGGTCCATTGTGGGATTTTCCCATTAACTAAATGGAGAACCTTTACCAAAATATTTTTGATTGAGCACACTTCCTCCACTCCTTGATTTTCCCCATTAACTAAATGAAGAACCTTTACCAAAATTTTGTTGATTGAGAAATCTTCCTCCACTCCTTTCCAAAATCCATCTTTGTTTAGGAATTTGTGCTATAGGCACAACCATGCCACTCATAAAAAAGAAACATCTATTCAAATTCAATTCACAACAGCTAAGGGATAGGAGGGAAATGAAATTGGTGGCAAAAATGTGTAATTATAGGGTGCAATAACTCCTTGTTCATTGTAAATCACCTCATGAAACTAAGGAAAAATGAATGGTTATATATGTATTTGGTCATGTTCACGCCTTGATCAATGGTTTCATTGACAAATGTGAGTTTGCTGATATCGTAGAGCATCAATCGATGCAATGGTAAACACACGGAGTTGAAGACAATGTGGGGTTCTTCTCTTGAATAATTCAGTCATTTGTGCATGAAGTACTTGAGAGGCCGAGATGTTTAAGGATATTAGGGAAATATTTCTATAATGTTTAACATCGTAGGCTATTGGAAAAATGGTTTCCTAATTTTAAAGGTCACATAGCCTCCATGTTTCTTATATATTTGACTTACATAAGTATATAAATATATGCATGTTACCCTTTTTGCACTTAACTTTTATCGAGTGAAAGAGTTAGATACACCATTCTAAAAAAAATCTGCAATGAAAGGGCATGAGACTCTATACTAGTGGGAAAGAGACAAGTTTAACTTTAATTGGGTTCATCTGAGTGCTATTTATTCTACACAACAATGACAATATGCATTTATGGTTGTGAAAATGTTGGTCAAGTGGTTGTCTAATTGGCTAGTATAAATCCATTTTCATCCAACCAACATACATGATTCTTGGAATTTATCCCAGTGCAGAAGAAAGATATTGAGTGAAAATGAGTTGCATAAGTGTTAAGGTATGTTCGTTGCTGCATATTTTATTATGTGCTTAGTGCATAATCAAGAGCTTGAGTGAAAAGAAGTTGCACTGGTGTTAATTTCTATTTGTTGCTACATATTTTGTTGTGTGCTTTATACCCTCCAAGGGGATTCTCAGATAAGTCAAGGTTGACTATAAAATTTTGTAAATATTAATAATTAACCATATTATTTGAACTTAAGCAACCCAAAATTGTGGCCATATAAATAACTTGAGAAACATATATAATACCTAATTGCAACAATGGAGAAAAATTAAAAAAGAATGGTAAGTGATCAAATGATAAAATGGGTTTTATGGAAATTTAGGGGCCTGACATGGATGGCATGTCATCATGTCGATGACCTTCTTTTCTCTTTCATCTCCTTTTCTTTAAGGACAAGTGTAAAAAAATTGTGCTCCAAAGTCTTTTTTGTGTGAAGCAGGAATGGAAAAGGTCCCTTATACAAGACTAATCTGATTTTGGAATCAAGATTATGTTGTCTTCCTCTAATACTATTGAGAAAGTGTGAAATAACATGGGAATGCACAAAAGTTTAACAAGTTGTGATTTATGATGATGGTAGTGTATGAATCAAATGGGGTATTTGGACCCTATTTATATGTGTTAGGAATCAAACTGTGTTTCATATATCAACCTAGGTCTCAACTACTAATTCTAGTTTTTTACATTCCCAAGAGAGTGATTGGACTCACTTTCCCCCATAAGAAACTTTGTGAAATTACTAGGACACTAGTTACAACTTTGTCATTTGCAAGAAAAACCATATATTCTAATTTTAGGGTCATTTTAGTGATTTAATTGTTAAAGTATATAAAGGTGTACATGCCATACCTAGATTTGTATTTGAACTTGTGACCTCAAAAGAGGAAACATATGTTCTTAATCATTAGGCTTGCTCAAGCTGTTATATTTTCCTTGGTTGACCTATTTTTAGCTACTTTCAATCGAGTTCTAGACATGGAGAGCTTCCCCAGTTCATACTTTTGTGATGGGGTATTTGTTAAGTGGTATTGAAAATGTTTAATATACCATAGTGCTCCACTATTGATGGTCCATGACCCTATGTTGATTTTGTTGTCTGCTTGTTATTCATATTGGTTAGAAGGATGAGAACTTCATAATTTTGCAATATGCCATCCTACACAATCCAATCATATAATATGTGCACAAAAATGGTTTATTATAACATAATAGCTTGTTGGGTTTCATTTATGAATATGGACATGACAAGTACAAAATTCTTCAATTGTCTACATACATGTGATATCGACAATTATGATATATACAATTTTCCATAGAGGTTCTGCTTCAGCAATGAAGATGGTGGCCTTGGTGGCATTTCAGGCCACCAACCAAGGTTTAATTCTTTAGGAGTATGAATAAGTAGTTAGGGTTAGGTGCAAGTTTGAATATATTTTGATGGAATATTGCTTCCATGTAATAGTAGCATTGTGTTTAGTGGTTTTCTTTTACATCTTGAGGGGTGTTTTACCCATACTCGCGGTGTCCAACTTCTTTGGTACATTTTTGATGCTTTTCTACAAATTAAAAAACTATCAATACGAAACAAGACCTTCTATGAAGTAGCTCCATATTTTGTCTAGGTTATCCTACAATTTTCTTCAAATATACAAAGTGGATATTGGGCATTAAACAAGCCTAAATTTTCTTTAGATTTCGCTCAATTATAGGTATAATATTATATAAGTCCAATCTAAACCCTGGCCATTTTTTACGAATGCCTTATTGCTAACTAGTTTTAGCAGTTCAAGTTTATAGGAGTTGGATAATGTTTTAAACACATGACCAAGGATAAATCCAATGAATTAGAATACGAATGTTTGAACAACCTAGGAGTTTTACTTAGAATGGTTTCAATTTTCTATTATAAAATAAAACTCAATAAATTCTACACTGATGAATCAACTATGATTTTGTTTTGAAAGAGTATTTTGGCTCTCATGTCCTACAATATATTCTGCTTGGGATTAAATTTAGAAAAATCACAGTTAATGATACTACTTGTAAGGTCACTTCCTGTATACTTCCATATAAAAATAAATTCCAAGAATTCCATCTCAAGAATTTTAATTGCATTGAGAGGCACTTTCTACAACTTAAATGGGCGAGATGTGTTCGTGTGTATCTTTGAGATCCTAAATATCCCTGAGGGTCTATTGAAGGAAATCCCTTATGTCATGGGGATTTTGTTCCAAAAATTGTTGGCCATTTTCCATTATTTCCTTTTTCTTTGATAAAAAAAGCCTTGAAAAGTACACTAATTTTTATCCCTAACAGTACACCCCTAACTTACCATTTTCTAACCCTAGTAAAACTTTTAAAAACTAAAAAAAGAAAATTTCCGCACTATACAAAACCCAAAACATAAATAACATAGAGATAAGATGATTTTAATGTCCAACAACTAGAGAAATTTGAGGAGGAAAAAGTGGCATTTTCAATTCCAAGGAGACATTTATGATTTTCATTTTCATCTAGAGCAGAATAATTTTTTTCCATCTAGCAATTGTTCAAGGAATCTTTTTAGTTTGAAGATGCAATCTTCTTTCTTATTATCATTTCTCTCTTATTGTTCTCATATTTTAGTGGAAAGAAAATCAAAAGTGACATGGAAAAATTATAGTATTCACTAAGCTAGCCCTAAACCACACAGGATGGAATACTAATTCCGAAAAACCCCTCCTGCCAATTGTGACAAAAACGACAAAAGACATAAACACAATGGTGGGTCTCATAAATGTAAATGTAAATTGGTGATGCCATTTTTTCTAGAAGTTATACCCGGATAACCCTGTATATCAATATCTTCTCGGTACAACAAGTCCTAAGGTCAAGGTGTAATTATTTAGGCCAGACACTAGAATTTGTGTATTATATGGTAGTTGCAATTAGTTCAATTTCTGGTTGGTGTTTACACAGTTCAGAGGATTTTCAAAGTAGTCCCTCAACTAAAGAAGTGACAATGATGTTTACATTGCAGAGGCATCTCAATAACCAGGGTCATATATGATACTGACTATGATGTTCAACAATTGATGGCGACTTATATTTTGTCCACTTGTCCTTTGAGTTCAAGCTTTTAGTTGTCATTGTTCAGTATGGCTGTAATGTATCAATGTTTTTTATTGTGCATGTCTTTGTATTTCATATAGATATTGTGGACTGTGTGTGAGTGGAATTTGATTGAACAATGTATTTTCATTTTCACTACTAATAAGAAAATCAATGACTTGTTCAACATAGTAAATGTGGAATTTGATGCTTGTTTATATGTCTTATTCCTTGATGATAGATTTATAGGAATGCATGGTTATTGTTTTTGATGTTTATTTTCTGTATGTTTTAACTTTTAGCATCTCATTTTCCCTGTATCCCATTGCATACTCTGAAGTGTGAGGGGTTTTAACCTTCCTTAGTTTCCCCTATGCTTCCCCTCATTTCTACACATTATGTTAAAAACTTAATGTAGTTGTTTCTTGATTATGCTATTTTGATTTAGACTCTAACTTCATTTTAAATTGGTACAGTTATCTTGGAAATGGAGTCATCATGTTACGACAATCTTGTTCTTTTCATTTGAATTGTGGTAATTATGGGAAGGATTCACAAAGGAAGGGTGTGTTTTTCTTACAATGATTTCTATTCTCTTACTATGATATTGTCTATCTAAAGTTTTTGATATGGTTTTGCTGTTCTATGCCTACCGCGGTGGGATATTTTTGTTGTAGAAAGTCAAAAGAGTTGGCTGAGGTGGAAGCTAAGTGGTTAGTTATAGATTTATCACATTTTTAACTAAGTAGTCACGTGATATTTGGTTAACTGGTAGTTGATTCCTTCAAAACTACTCTATTCCCAATTCATGCACAAAACTACTCAATTCTCAATGTGTTCTCGAGGGAATTTTGTATGTTTCTTTAAGGATATGCATTAGCAATGAAGGATTCTCCGTTTATACATAAAATTTTAAGATGGATAATCAATGGACTCAGATAGCTATAATTCTTCTGTTAGATACCGAATATTTGACTTTACCAAATATTTGTCAATCAATGATCTCATGCTAGTGTAATAGTAATGTTTGATATATACAAATAGAAAATTTATGTTTGTATGAGGTTTTTTGCAAGATAATTATCTCATGCAACTAATTTGAAAATTAATGGCTTTATGCATTTCCTCATTGTAGAGGGCACACTCTTTGTATGACTGTTGCATTTCCTCATTGTAGAGGGCACACTGTTTGTACATAATTCAATAGATTAGTTGACATCATAATGTTGTAATTCCACTTAATTTTCCACTGATAGAGTTTGCATTCATTTAATTTTATTGAACCATAAGCATATTTCCATGAGTAATAGATATTTTCATGTGATTCAAAGTTGCAGTTGAATATCCGTATGTTATGTTTCAATGTAGGTTGTCCAACATTTTCACAAGCTGTTTTCTCAAATGAATTATAAAGAAGCTACAGAATTAGCTTCTATGTCACGCCAAGGAATCCTCTACACACCAGATGTAGATGAAAAATTACAGCTAGTCATTATTTCCTGTAGGGGCTAATCAACTACTAGTGAGTTGATTGACTTTCAAATGAAGTTTGTAGTACAACGAACTATTTTTCATTGATTTTGGGTATGCAAATGGTTTGATGTTCTTAATCATTTTCTAAATTCTAAAAGTATGAAATAGAGTTGGAGAAATAACACAATGACATTTGAACTTTGAGTAACAATAAAACCATTGATATGTAGAAGAAAAATTATAGGTAGCCGTTATTTCCTGGAGGGGTTAATCAACTACTACTAAGTTGATTGACTTTTAAATGAAGTTTGTAGTACCGTGAACTAATTTTTCATTGATTTTGGATATAAAAATGGTTTTATATTCTTAATCATTTTCTAACTTCTGAAAATATGAAATAGAGTTGGAGGAATAACACAATGACATTAGAACTTTGAGTAACAATAAAACCATTGATTCGAATATCGAGGCTTAGAATCTTTAGATGATTTGACTACATAAGAATGCTAAAACATAAAAGTGAAGGATGAAGCACATACTTTTTAAAAAAATGCAACATTCTTCTTTCATAGGTTTTTTTACTAATATGACATATTTTTGCATGCTTATCACTAATTAGAAGGGTTGTGCAATGTATCAATTTGACCTCGTTATCTATGCCATAATTTTTTAGAGTGTTCCAATACATCCTAGGTAGAAAAAACCTCTTCTCCAATATTTTGGGAGTCTTCTCACAAGGGGAAAGTTGAATTCCTTTGACTTATTAAAAATTTCATGACTAGTTGGAAATAATAACAAGAAAAACCTATTGGATAACTGACTTGTTGAGGACAAGCTAGAGTGTAGTGAGGAATTGGGAGATCTTGTGAAGGTGAAATTTAGTGTTGTTATTTAATGTGGTATCTCATCATCTGCTTAAATATCATCTCTGTAAATATTTTGACAAGGTGTTTGTGGTGATATAATGTGTGCTTGTAGACCAATAGAGTGTGACTGCAACTTATTCTTAAAAGCTGAGAAAATTAATGAATACAGTCTTTTACTTGGTGTTCACCTACAAGCTCCTCATTTTCCTGCCAAATTTTCACCACAACATTCTTCAAAAATGCCTCATTCAATTGATGTAACTTTTTAAATGTTGAAGTTTGAAGGTAAGCCCCTTACATACAAAAGAGACATGATTTCAGTGATTCCAATGATCCGCTTACATAATTTTTCTTTGGTATATACTACTTATATGTTGAATGTTATTCGTATAATAATGTTTTTAGATGCTTCCCCAATATAGTTTAGGATCTCTTATACCTCCACAATTGCCTAGAAATCTTGAATGTACAATGAGTAATTTATTTTTCATATATACATTTATGTGTGCATGGGTTGTGTTGTTTTTAATAGTTAATTCCCCCTTCTTTATCTATTTAGAGGTGAAAAATTAATCCTCTGGGTGGGAGATAAATAGGAGTTGATAAATATGTGGTATATACATATTTTTAACTATACAAATGCCCGTCGGTTATCTGATGCTCTGTGATGATCGTTCGACAAGGTTTCCATATGTTCAACAAGAGCGATCCATCTAACACCGTTGGAAAACCGACTAGCACACGTCGGATATCTAACAAGCTGAGCGTTGCACAAACAACAAGGTTAAGTTGGGCAATTCAGAAATCACTAAAGAGTCGTCGAACATTCAACACGTTGTCGTCAGACATTCGACATATCACCATTGGAAATCCAACCACGCATTCCTCTAACATTCAACAGCATAAGCCCAAAATTTTACAAAGGAACTGTTGCAGATTCGACAAAGGAAACTCATATTTTCGACAATATGGGAGTCAAAAATTTGACGACGTAGGACGTCAAAAATTCGATGAGGTTTGGCATGTGGTTGAACATCCGATGACATGCCACCGACGGAAAAAAAAATTAGGTTGTTGAATCACCAACAGGCTTCTGTCAAATTGTAGACATGGAATCCGTTGGATTTTGGCCTCAAATTCTGTTGCGAAATCTATCTCTTTCAAGAAACATTGAACGTAGGCTCTAAGGCTTGTGAGGTTATCCTTAGAATTTTAAAATATTGGGAAGTCTGTCTATAGATGCAGAGGGTTTATCTAGTGGTTTGGAATCCGAGAATGTGTGATTTCAATCCCTTTAAGACTCGTGATGGCATTTTGTTGGAAGGAAAAGTGCAAGAATTTGAGAAGAATTTAAATTTTCTAAACATTTACGCTCCATATAAGGATCGAAGGCTATTTGGGATAATATTGATGATAGTGTTTTATTAAGTCTCAAAAATATGGTAATTGCTGGAGATTTAAAATTTACTTTAAATGTCAATGATAATTGGGGGTCTACAAATCCTTTGGATCCTATGGCTAGTTATTTCTTAGATATGTTCAAAAAACATCGGTTAGTGGATATTTTTCCTACCAAATTATCTCATACATGGAAAAGAAAAAAGAAGGGTGGTGAAGGTGTGGGGAAAAGACTTGATCGATTTTTCATGAAGGATTCTCTTCTAGATCACTATTTGAAGTATAGATCATGCGTCATTCATACTCATTTATCAGATTGCTTTCCAATAGCACTCCAATTTGAAGAGGAACCATTAGACTTAAATATTCCTTTCAATTTTGATCACTCGTGGTTAAAAAACCAGGATTTTTGTTAGATGATCATAGACTTTTGGTTAAAGGTCTCCTATATAGATAATATGAATGTAATGGATCTTATGGTTTACAACTTGAAGCTTCTAAAAAAGGAAGTTGTTTTGTGGCTGAAAATAGAGTCTTTAGAAGGAAAAAACTTAGTGCAACACTGTTGGGTAAAATATGCACTATCTAATTCAACACTTAATTGTCAACCCGGGAAGGGAGCTTGTGAGATGCAAACACTATATGTGCAGGATTGAAGGCTTGAAATAACTTGAGCTAACTAAAGATTCAAAATTCACTAACATGCAACTATATGATCTTAATCTACATGCATGACTTTCATAATTCAAATGCAAGAATTTTAGTCTATCTATGAAAACATGAAATTAACTAAGAACTTGAAAAGTGACTATAATTTCAAATCTAATCTAATGTATTCTATAAAGGTAGGAAACTGATTAATAATTGAGATTGAAACTAGTATAACGCTATGCTAATCTATTCTAGAAAGCAATCCCTTGGCCCGAAAGCGATTTAGCTAATGAGAGCAAAGCTAACTACTTGCAAAAAATTATCTGATCTATATTATATATTGGAGACTATTCAATGTATGCATGAGTAAATGTCTATCTAAGAATGCAAGTGCAATTGATTTATGGAAAGCAATGAATTATTTAATTGCAAATTCGTAGAAAACAAAACAAGTAACTGTGGATTCGTAGAAAGAAAACAAATATTACTCTAAATACCAAGTGTAAATAAATGGATTGCAAAACAGTAAACTAATCAAAGAAAACTAAACTTGGAGATTTATAATCAAATCTAAAACTAAGTACAAAACAATGACTGGAAATATATTCAATCTGTAAGCAAACCTACAATAGAAAAACAAAATACTTCTACTCTACCTCTTCAGCAAACTATACCATAAACTAAAGAATGTTAACCAATCATAAAAATATCATGCAACTAATTTACAACTTGAAAAGTGAACTTACACTAAACTAGGTTATGTGAGCTTTTATCATCAAACTTTAAAATACTGAAAACTAATGCATCTTTAAAATCTAAATGAACCTATTAAGCTTGAATTTGAAACTAAGTACTAATTGTTTACATCTACTTAAATGAAATAACTTGAAGAAATGAAACTAACAAAGCCTAAGACATTGAAATGTTGTGTAACTGAAAATGAAAGACTGATTATGGACTCAAATGAAAACTGAAAATGAAATGTTGAACCTATTTTAGAAATGAGACAAACTAATATTCAACAAGTTATATGACAATAATTTAAACAAGCTTAAGCTAATCTAGGTTTTAGGCATGAAAACAAATGAAAGTAACTCATAAACTATCTAAGTCATAAACAAAAATAAAACTATGTTGCTTCTATTCAAACCAGAACTATTTTTCACTTAAACAATAAAATATAGGTTGAATATACATGGATTTTATCATCATTTAAACTTAAATAATTATTCTATGTGTTAATATAGAACTAAATATGAATTGTTAGAGGTGGATTCAAATTTGAACTAGCTACATAACACGGTGGAATGCTGAAAAAATAACCTTTGCCTTAACTAACAATTTCTGCAAAAACGAAATACTGAAAATTTTGAAAATAAATTAAAATTCCTTCTAAGTGCGAATTAAAGGCTGAACGACAGTCTGCATTAAGGTGTGAACAGAAGGATGAAAAACAATCTGCATAGAGGGACGAATGGAAGGCTTAAAAACAATATGCATAGAGGGATGAATGGCTGGCCATGTGGAAAATTGTATTAAAAATGCAGGAAATAAACAACAAAGTGTCACCTATAGGAAAACAAACTTCTTGCTTGCAGAAATGAAATAACTTACAGGAAAACGTAATAGATATATATATAAAAACAAAATGAGTTAGCTACAAACATAAAAAGAAACTGATGAATATACACAAATAGAACCTCTGGTTAATGAGGGTCCCTTCTCAGCAATCAGGGGTTGCATTCCTACGCTACTCAGTCATCGATGATTAACAGAGAAATGAGAATGATCACCAATAGCTAAACTAGAGACTTTTTATTAAACTGAAGCAAAGTCTTACAAAGTGTTTTCTCCTCCTCCTCTTCAAAACCAAAGAGGTATTTATAAGATGATTACAATGGAGATTAGGTCAACCACTTCTTACTAATAATAGAGGTTCATTATTGCTGTAACAACTACCCACGGATTCAGAAAATGACCAACCATAATTTCTGGAAAAGTTGGTTTCAGAGAACCATGATTTTCTCCCAAATGGCTATGAATTTGGTGAAAATTCCTTACAATGACCGAAATGGGCCTATTCGACACAAAACCCATGTGCCATAATTTTCAATTTCGCTTCTGTTTTCCCGCAAATATAGCCCGAAAATCAACTGTATGTTAAGAACACGTGGTCTGCATGGGTGTCTAGATGAATGTCTGGATGACCTGTAACTAAGTTTTATTCATAAATCCAGATTCTTAGCAGATTTTTTGCTAGTTTGTTGGCCACATTGACTATTGAGTGCTGAGTTGTTGGATTGTGGCTGGGTTCCATTGATTGGGTGCTAGGTTCTTGTTGCTTTCCTCCCTCACGTGATGCATGTGTTAATCCCCCACTATGTGTGCATTACTTCATGGCCTAAATATATATAATAAATAGAAATGTTGAATAAAGAAGGCATCGTAATACCATAAAGTTACTATGTATGAAACTATGTGATTATTTTCTTTTGGATATAGTTAAAAGCCACACATAATACTAAAGACAGGTGGGGTAATAATTTAAATGTTTTATGAGCATGATAAAATGCAACGTGAGGTGCCTTGCCATGATTTAATATATTAAACAAACAATTAACATTTACCACTTTTTGAATTGTTTTATGTGTTACTTTATATGGCATGAAAACATTATCACTTTAAATAATTTCATTTTAAAGTTAAACCAATTCTTTAAAGATAATGATTATCTTATTACTTAAACATTATTACTTTAAAGTTGATTATTATTTCATGGTTTCAATTTGCACATGTAGGATCGGAAGAAATGGGTAAGCCAAACCAGTAAACTAACATGCAATCAAATCTAATTCAAAACTCAAGACCGAAAGAAAGGGCTGAATGGAGTGCAGAACATCTATTATTTGCAAAATATTACATTTAATACATAAAAATAACATATTTGTCTTATTTTATATTTATGATATTTAATTAATAAAACAGAGTAAAAGGCAACCTTATTGAACATAGATACATTAAATTATGGTAAATAGGTCAAAAATTAATCTAAATAAAACCATTATAAAAGACAATTTCAAGGCCCAACAAACACATTGAAAAAGAAATTACTGATCTCATTATGGAAAATATGTCTGGATCATTATTTATGGAAGATAAGATTAAAATTCCGTCTCTTCAAAGCCAAAAGGATGATTTTAAAGAAGAAAGAACAAGTGACGAGACTTGAAAGAAAA
This sequence comes from Pseudotsuga menziesii, assembly GCA_001517045.1. Classification (NCBI taxonomy): domain Eukaryota; kingdom Viridiplantae; phylum Streptophyta; class Pinopsida; order Pinales; family Pinaceae; genus Pseudotsuga; species Pseudotsuga menziesii. The sequence goes on from LPNX010287429.1 coordinate 42,820, forward strand.
TCCCTATGGATTGAAGCTGGTGATAATAATTCCCATTTCTTTCACAGATATGCCTCTTATTGAAGGAATCATAATACAATTTGGTAAATTAAAAATGAAGATGTAACATGGTTAATTCTCAAAGAAATATAAAAATGGATGCAGAATCTCATTTGAAATATCTTTTTAAAGATCAGAGAAAGGCTCTTATTGACAATCAAATGAAGGTCATTGAACATATTCCATCTTTTTTTTCTAAGGAAGAAGGCCTTTAGATTGGAAAATCTATCTCTCTGGAGGAAATTAAGTATGTTCTCTCATGTTTTGCAAAAGACAAAATCCCTGGTCCAGATAGATGGGCCGTAGAGATATTTTTGGGATTATTTGACATTATGGGAAATGAGTTCTTGGAGGTGGTAGAGTTTCCTGAAAAGAAAACATAATGTCAGGGTCTCTAAACTCTACATTTATTACACTTATTGCGAAAAAAAGATAATCCTGATACTTTTATGACTTTAGGCCAATCGCTCTTTGTAGTTTGGTTTATAATATGGTAACTAAATTCATTGCATAAATACTCAAACCGAAGCTTTCTGAGGTAGTATCTAAAGAACAGTTTTGTTTTTTACCAAACATGTAGTTATTAGATGCTATTGGTGTTACTCAAGAAGGTTTACATACTACACAAATATTATAATCTTAGCTCCATTGTGATGAAAATTGACCCAGAGAAGGCATATGATAAGGCTAATTGGGATTTTCTAAGATTGGTTTTGTTTCAGATTGGTTTTATGGCACAGGTGGTAAAGTGGATAATGGCTTGTGTTTCTACAACAAATTTTGCGGTTTTGATAAATGGATCTCCTACAAATTTATTTAGAAGCTTCAGACGTCTAAGGCATGGCTGTCCAATGTCTCCTTTGTTGTTTCTCTTGATGATTGAAGGACTAAGTAGAATGGTCATGAAATTATGCAATGAAGGTCTTTTTACATGTATTAAGTTCTCCACTGATGTTAAAATTACACATTTTCTTTTTGTAGATGATGTAATTTTCTTTGGGTTGGAAAATACTGAAGAATTGAAGGTCTTGCATACAATTATGGAAATATTTTGTAATGCTATAGGAATGGAAGTCAATGCAGAAAAATACAACATATATACAAACAAGATTCAAGCAGGAACTTTGACTGAACTTGATAATTTTTTTTCAATTTAAGAATGGTCAAATGGAAGATGGATTTAGATATTTGGGTTTTATTTTAAAACCTAATATATATCATGTGAAGGGCTAGATTTGGTTGATAAAGAGGATTTAAAGAAGAATATAAAATTGGTCATATAGGTTCCTTTCTTTAGGTGGAAGACTCACTTTAGTGATGGCGTATTTATTAAGTATTCTAGTTTTTTGGAGTTTTCTAATTATTCTTCCAAAGTCCATTATAAACATTAGGAGAACTAAAATATTCCATTTCCCATGGGCTGGGGTTGAGAAGGAAATAATTTTTTTTTAGTCTCTTGGGAACATCTTTCCTTACCAAAAACCTTGGGTGGATGGGACATAAAACACCTGGCAGGATTTAATACTTCTTTATGTTCAAAAAATATGTGGAGATGTCTTTTTGATAATGGGTTGTGGAGTATGGTGATGAGAACCACATACTTCAAGAAGTAGACTATGAATAGATGATTTAGATTGGTTGAAATTGATAAAAAAAGGGGCTTGAATTATATGGAACAATTTTCTTAAGGTATTTCATTGGCTTAAAAAGGGGATTAGTTGGGATATTGGTAATGGAAAGAATGTTCTCATTGGGGTGGATATTTTTGTGGGAGATAATGATCTTTACACTTTACCTTAGGAAATCCTAGATCACTTAGAGATAATTGGTTTTAAAACTCTTGATCAGATTAAGAGACCTATATGGTATATTTTAAAGGGTGGATATTGGTTCAATGCTAGGGATTTAGGACTTACAGGTGATTGAGATATGATATGGGATAATTATATAAATGTTTTGAAGGATGAAGGTGTTAAGATGAATTCTAAAGAGGACAAATTAGTTTGTACCTAGAATAAAAAATCATGGATCATCACTCACTAATACATTTGGGCAGATTTTTCCATGAAATATTTCCACGTTTTGAACATTTGTGAATTAATACTTCATTTTTTTTATCATGGTGGAAAAATCGTGGAAATATCGACGTTTTTAATTTTCGAGGAAATTCTGTCGCTATATCGACGATATATGGCTATCTTTGCACACCTGCCAAACCAATGTTTTCATTTTTAATGCTCACGTGCTCACTTTTATCATTCACGCACATGCTTCTTCTTATTCCTACCACACCAGTAGCAAGATTATAAAACCTCATTCAAATTAGACTCATAAATATCAAGATTGTCCATTGAATAGAGAATTCTAGTGAAGCATTAGAAGACATATGATGCTTCCGCCAATGAACCACCAGTCAATAGCACTGCACAAATAGACGTGGCTAATGAAATAAGTAGACAAATGGCATCTCGTTTAGATGGTTTTCGTTTCGAAACCATGAAAACATAGCCATGATTGTAGTCTCCACTAAAGCAATTGTGGCCGTCCCTATGAATTTATAACATCTGCCCATATTCGCTTAAGTGGTTCTCCATATTTCAACAACTCTTGGTTGTTTACGCATGGGTCAACTCATGTATTTTTGACACATTTTATATAGTTGCGACAAGGTTCTTGGTGATTGATTGAGCGCGGATTGAGTCTGGATTTCTTTATCAACCATATCCAAAACTAGAGAGATCAGTCATACTATGCAACAATCATCTGGCCATAAATTCATAAAAGGTAAGAATGCATCCTTTTTTGGGGGATACAAACTAACATTGAGGCTCAAAATAACAGTTGTATTCTTCGGGTCATGTACCTTACGAAATAATTTAACAACCTTGCAAATCCCTCCTTTTATTTAAACTAGAGTAATTGCAACAAGAGGGTCCAGTCAACAATGAATCTAGCCAATTCGTTTTTTTTATAGACTTGATGCTCCATTAAGATACTATCTGTTGACACATTGTTAATCACTTTTCACAATAGAAGGACAACTTTCATTTGGACCATTTGGGCCACCTAGTGTTCCAATTCCCAAACTATCAAGGTATCCTTGTGAGTAAATCAAAGGCCATTGCACAACACTTGTTGGCATCAATGAAAATTCAGTCTGTTAGGCACAATGATCATTGAGAGAGGGGGGGTAAATCAGTGAGCTAAGGCTTCCACTCAATTTCAACTTTTTCTACCAATCTTATATCATTATTTCACAATTGCTTCAACAACATATTTATCTAAGAACAATATCAACTAGGCACATGTCATTCATCAATTAAACACATCACTGTCAAGACATTGCACAAGGGACACAAGATATAGTTTTGTAATCTTTATATAAGTGGAAACTTCAATCTCCAATATGGGATACAACCCATAAGGTGGCACCACCCACTAGAAGGGTTCAGTCTGCTACAACTGACTGGGATGGTACAACATCCAAACAAGCTTAAACTTGTCAAAATACCAATAAGTCTTTCCCCAGCTCCACCCAACCTCCCTATACAAATTTCATATTACAAATTACAATTGATACATCAGACTCTTCCAAAGTTTTCCACAGGCACACACATCAAAAATACCAATCAGAAAGTCTTCATTCTGTACTCAACAAGTCATTCAACATACAACATACTGTAGCCCTATATCAACTCTGTCCGTACACCATTAGTATCTTGTCTTTAGTACTGTCCACATCAACATATAGGCTTCCAAACTGTTTAATTTAACACTTGGAAAAAATTGTTTTTAACTTGTAAAAACAATTTTTCTTCTACTTTGGCAGATTGATTTCTCCCTCATTACGATCACCATAAGGAAACCTACAAGCATGGCTAGATATGCAATTCAACAGTGAAAAATACCATATCACAAGATAAATCTGTTGACACACACACACAGCCTCTGGAAAGCATTTCAAAATAGCTTCTCAACCTCTTTTGAAAATCAAAAGATATTTCTTCCCATTTTGGCAGACACCTATTTCACATGTGTGAACACTTTATGGAGACTTGAAGTCATGAGAAGATGGACAACTTACCAAAGAATGGATCCATGTAATTTGATAAATTTACTTGCACAAAGACAACCCTTGGCGGGCATTTCCAACTGACCTCTCAAACTCCTGTTTTTAACACTTGGTCAATTTTCTTTTGTTCTCACTATGCAAAATATTATTTTTCCTATTATTGGCAGATTGATATTTTGCATTTGAGACCATCATAAGACAACCTAAAGGTATGGCTGGATAGTTAGTTCACTAAGGAACATGCATATGCTACCTGATGAATTTTATCATCAAACCTTGCGGGAATTTCAAAATTCCTTTTCAATTTCCTGAATCTAACACAACCAATTTTCTTGTGTTCTTACAATGCAAAATAATATTTTTCTTACTTTTGGCAGATTTATATCTTTGTCATAACACACTCCATAGGATAACTGAGACCATGGTTAGATGAACCCATCAACAAGCTATATCCTAACACTTTCATATTATTTTTCTCATAATCCTATGAGATAGGGAAGGCATTTCCCTGAGGCCACTGAGGTAGTTTTTCCAGTACTGGAATAGTGCAAAACAACCCGAAACTCTGTTTTGGCAGACCATTATCTTTGTCATCAAACATATTCTTTGAGAACTGAGACCATGGTGAGATAGAATCTTCAACAAGATGTAGGATGATAGCTTCAGATAATTTTGATCATAGACCTATAAGGTATGGCGAGCATTTTCCCAAGGCCACATGAGCCAGTTTTTCCAACACAGACAATTTTCTTAGTCTGGTCTAATCTACCTAAAACAATGTTTTGGGAGGTTCATAACCTCTTCATCAGCTACTTATAAGACAATCTGAAGACATGGTTAGGCAGGAAAAATATCAATATACAATACCCCAATATGGTGTGGGAATTTTCTTCAACACACAATTTGTGGCGGGCATTTTCTTAAGACTACTTGAGCCAGTTTTCCAACACTTAGTCATTTTCAGGACTTTCTCCAAAATTTATTCTGAAACCTCATTTTGGAATATTCATAACTTGTTCTTCGAACATGCTTAAGGAGAAATAATACCATGGTTAGGTAGAAAAACCAACACACTACAAGACCCCCATGTTCTACAGCCATTTACTCTAACCCATAGTTTAGGGAGGGCATATTTCTGAGGCTACTTATCCCTTTTTGCTTGATCTGGCACAAACCCCTGTTTTGGCAGGTCCATAACTTCTCCCTCAAGTACTTTCGGGACAAACTGAAGACATGGTCAGGTAGGTATAACAACAATCTACAGGACACCCATGTGGTGTGGGAATTTATATTCTCCTATAAATTATGGCATGTATTTCCCTAAGGAATGTTTTACTAATTTCCCCATACTTAGTCATTTTCCTATTTTTCACCAAATTACCATATTTTTCCAAAATGATTGTCATTAATGTTGTCCTCAATGACAATCCTATTCATCACCGTCTTCATGTTTTTCTTTATAGAAATTGGTATATAATATACTTCATTTAGAATTATACTTATATCTAATGTATTTGACAAGTTATTGTTTGGTATGGTGTAGGTAAGACAATTACTTGTCACTACAAGGATTTTTCACTATGAATGAAAATACAAGGAAGCTTGCTCGGTTTATAGTGGCATTAGAGGCGAGGGGAGATGGAAAATGTTATTTCCCTTGCTCTGATTGCAAGGGCTTGCAAAGAAGAATAATTTTAAATGAGCTTATGTTATTGATATGTTATTGATTTAAAGAGATATGTCATTGATTTAAATGAGCTTATAATTTAAAAAAAAATTCCAACCAAGTGGTCAATTTCCAAAACAATCAAAGGTTGTTTATGTCTTCTAGACCTAACATGAGTTATTTTGTCAATATATTTAGAACGTTTCCAAAACAATGAAAGGTTCTTTATGTCTTCTAGACCTAACATGAGTTATTTTCTCAATATATTTAGAACGTATTCCATTATGTCACCTAAATTTCTTCAAGCACAAGGATCACCTAAGTTGCAAGGTTTATGATTTCTTTGTTTGAAGGTTTTGATAGATGTTGATTAACTTGACCCAAATAGGTTTGAAAACTAGATTTTTACCTTTTGTGTATCATGTATTTATTTCAATATATGGTTATTGTGAGCTTGAAGTTTGATAAAATAAAAATTTAGGCATCATTTATATGGGCTATTGTGAAATTCAAGTGTAATAAAATAAAACTTCAGCCATCATTCTCTTTTCTTTGAAAATGAGCAAAATTATTTATCAATCATTATATTTTGTTTAATGGTAAACGTAGTGATTTATTATTTTTATTTTTTTAGTTGAATTTATTTTTTATTAATATTTTTTTTAATATTTATCATTGAATTAGAGTGATCATTTATTATGTGTTCCTAATAATCTAGTTTTTTTTATGATTATTTATCGTAACTCTACATTAATTCAACTTTGAATGGAAATACTTAATAATAAAGAGATAACATATTTAATATAGAGTGATATGCCATATGCTCTTATAATTTTACTATATTTCCTATGAGGCCTATTCTTGACCCTAAATTTTCTTTAATATGGATAGAAAAGAGTTAATAATTTTTCATCTTGATTAATCAAGCCATAAATTGATTGGTTGAATTAAGATTGTCTATCCTTGAACTAAATGTGAGAAATGATTCAATCAACATCCACACCATTGATAGCTAGATTTATCATCATGTGGAGATGACTTTCATTTTATTTCTCAACTATTTATTTTTTTGAAGGTTTTGATATAACTCTTAAACCAGCGATCTTCACACGTCGCTATTCATAATTGTGCAAGCTGTTCATAATCGTTGTTTCCAACAGAGTTTCTCCAGCAACTAAAAATGGAACAACTCAGTTTAAAGGTGGAAGCAGATACATGCATGATGCATCCCTTTGCATGGTTGCATGGTTTCATGTGGAACAATTCTTGATTTTTATTTCTCCTCTGTATCAACAATCATCGTAATAAATTGTTGGAGTTAAACAGAAAGTTGAAATTCAAAGAAAGTTTAATCGTTGTATGTTTAGTTTCAATTTGGGAGTTTAATTGTGCAAGTTGTTCATAATCGATGTTTCCAACAAGGTTTTCTCCAACAATTAAAACTGGAACAACCCAGTTTAAAGGTGGAAGTGGATACACGCATCCCTCTGCATGGTTTCATGTGGAACAATTCTCGATTTTTATTTCTCCTCTGTATCAGAAATCGTAATAAATTGTTGGAGTTAAACAGAAAGTTGGAATTCAGAGAAAGTTGAATCGATGTATGTTTAGTTTCAATTTGAGAGTTTAATTGTGCAAGATGTTCAGAATTGCTATTGCCAACAAAGTTTTCTACAGCAATTAAAACTGGAACAACTTAGTTTAAAGGTGCAAGAAAATACACACATCCCTCTGCATGGTTTCATGTGGAAGAATTCTCAATTTTTATTTCTCCTCTGTATCAACAATCATAATAAATTGTTGGATTTAAACAGAAAGACTTAGCAACTATTGGATCGAATGATGGGTGGTGGTGATCAAACTTCACTCAAAGTTTTAGTCCCACATTGACCACGGAAGTTGTGTTACAATGTGTTTATATACCTCGCTCATCCCTATTTCTTTCGACGCGTAGAGCAGAGGTTATGGTGGGGGATATGGGTGCTTGGAATCCATGAGAAGCTCACTATCTCGGAGCCTGGGATGACTTGTCAGGCCCCCTAACCTTTTGGCGAACGTGGCATTGAGATGGATAGTGATGTATCAAGATTTGATTGCGATGGTAATATAAATTGAATTTGGAAAATTGTTGAAGAAAGTGAAGATTGGTGTGTGGTAATGGAGGCGAGTATCTCAAAAAATCATTTACTAATTTATGTCCTTAGGAAAGAATTATTTTTTTGAATTCATAGTGTCTAAAACCCTACCACAAATTAAGTGTAGCAAAAAATAAAAGAAAGGTTGAAAGTGTCATATGTATTCTAACAAGCGTATGTATTCAAAATTATTTTAAGTGGAAGCAATGGCGACTCCGAGATATGTTCAAGACTAATTTACCACAATTACAATAATTTTAATGACACCATATCAAGCATGGTTCAACATGAAATCAGATGTTCAACATTTGGAGGTCTTGGATGTGTTATTAAATCTTATATCCTTGCTAAGAAGGAAAGCAAGTTTGATGCCAAAAACATTTTATCCATATTGATCAAATATATTATGGAGATGCTGAAATTTTTAATTATCTCTATATTCCATTCAAGTTGAAAGTTATCAAGAGTGGGGATGTGATCTTTGATGAACTAGTTGCATGAAAGAATTGAGTGGGAAAGTTGAATGAGTTTCCTGACCAACAATGTGATGCACCAATATATGAATTTAAAAATGTTAATGTTGCAATTGGATCCATCAAGACCACAAGTGATGTTAAGGAGCCTGAAACCCCACTTGGTTAATTAACTTTGTATAGGATCTAATGGAAGAGGATGAATAAGTGCATCGAACACAAACCCATGTAGAGGAACATGCTTATCTATAACCTATGCTCATAAGATTTAGCAATTGATATGCATTGAGAGAAAAATAATTGATTCTTGAATCTATGAAAATTCCACTTCAAGGAGATAGTGAAAGAATGGTAACATGTCATGGATGAAGTATGAGACTCATTTATCAAGAATCAACTTGGAAACTTGCAAATATATGGTCCTAGAAGAAAGGAAAATGGATACAATTTGATTTTTAATATCAAGCATAGATCAAATGATGATATAAGGCACACTTGGTTGAAAAAGGATATATACAAGTTGAATGAATAAAGTATATAGAAACATTTTTAGTAATAATGGCATGACCTGGATAAGAGTGTTTTTGGCATTCATGGCTAATGTGGATATATAGGTCTTCTGAAGTTTGATGTAAGTATTTTGTTCTTGAAAGGCATGTTGGAAGTAAAGATATACATGTATTGTCTTGAAGGACAATTTCACAAGGGAGGGAAGCAAAAGATGTGAAACATGAAGAAAGAACTTAATGAGATGAAGGAATCATCTTGACATTGGTAGTAGTAGATAGATGGTCATTTGATTAGAGATGGTCTTCTACAACATTAAGATGGAAACAAGAATTATGTGTGCATCAAGTGGGTTGGTAAGAACATATATAATCTTAAAACTATATGTAGATGAAGTGATTGTCTTAATCCATGTTGAATGTTTTCAAAACAAAAATACCTAAGATGAAAAAACATGGGGAGATCCATTATTCTCTAGGGGTTCAAGTATAAAGAGATAAAAGAAGGAGGCTAATTCAATAAATGAAGGTAGATATGAAACTATAATGAGGATATTTATAATGAGTTAATGTTATCCCATATCCACACAAATGGAAGTTAGCATAAAATTGTCAAGAGACATGCATGTTTAAAGATAGAGGATGAAATAGCAGTGATGAAAATAGTTCCAAACGAGAGTGCCTTTGGAAACCTAATGCATCCAATGGTTACTATGAGTGCTAATATAGCCCATGTTGTGAACATTATTATTATTATCCATTATGTAGTGGTTTTAAGTATATTTTCAAGTATACTAGAAATACAACAAAACTTGGCATCACATTTAGTGGGGAGTAAGAAGGATGCACGATATTTTCTTGTTCAATATGGTGTGGGTTGGGAAGGAGACATAGATGAACATAAATCAACATTAAATGATATTTGATATTTGATGTAGAGGGTTGTTGATCTAGGATAAGCACTCAAGATGAAATCCCTTTTTGCCCCTAATTTATGAATATTTTGTGTGTTTTAAGTATCCACACATGTTCTATGTGCCAATCTTATAAAATAATTTATATATAAACCGTGTATTTGGGGTTTCCAAATAGTGTGACTCTGAATAACTAAGAATTTTATTATACCCATGATTGGATAGACACTAAATGAATTTTGATGAGAACCTTGTAATTGTATTGTACTTGGGACATCAATAAGATCTTTATCGACTTCTCTTATAGTTGAGCATATATGTGTCATGCATATGATTGGGAATTTCACATTCTAAAATTAACACAATGATTTCCTTATTGTTCTAGCTTATGCCAAAAATCGATTTATTGATTTATAGGTGTGATGATGATGATGATGATGATGATGAAGAATAAGATGATGACGATGATGATGATGATGATGACGACGACGATGATGATGATGATGACGATGACTATGATGAGGATGATGATGACGAAAATGATGATGATGATGGCGATCATGATGATGATGATGAGGATGGGGATGAGGATGAGGATGAGCATGACGAGGATGATGATGTTGATGATGATGACCATGAAGATGTTGATGATGATGATGATGATGATGATGATGATGATGATGGTGTAGACATCTTCATTCACTGAGCTCCCCATAAAACTGCAATGATGAAGATGATGATGATGATGATGATGATGAATATGATGATGATGATGAAGATGATGACGATGATAATGAAAATGATGATGATGATGATGATGAAGATGATGATCATGATAATGGAGATGCTAATGAATTGGATGACGATGATGTTGATTATGAATATGATGATGAATACGAAGATGCTAATGACGATGACGATGGATATGATGATGGTGATAACGAAGACGTTGATGATGAAGACGATGATTATGATGATGATGATAATGAAGATGATGATGATGATGAAGATCATGATGACGACGACAATGATGATGATTATGAATATGTTGATGGGAAGGGACTTGATGATGATGATGATGATGATGATGATGATGATGGTGCTGGTGATGAAGATGATGATGAGGGCGATGATGAAAATGATGACGATGACAATGATGAAGATGTTGATTAGGAAGAGGGAGATGGTGATGATGATGATGATGATGATGCCGATGAATATTATGATGATGAAGATAATGATGATGATCAATGATGGTGGTGGTGATGACGACGACAACAACAATAATGATGATGATGATGAGGGAGAGGATGAGGACGATGATGACGAGGATGATGATGACAAGGATGAGGATGATGAAGATGACAATGATGGTGTATACGTATTCATTCACTGATCTCCCCCTAAAGTTGTGATGATGAAGATGATGATGATGATGACGATGACGAAATATGATGATGATGATGAAGATGATGATGATGATAATGAAAATGATGATGATGATGATGATGATGATGAAGATGATGATCATGATAATAGAGAGGCTGATGAATTGGATGAGGATGATGTTGATGATGAAGATGAAGATGTTGATGATGATGACGACGAATATGATGATGATGGTGATAATGAAGATGTTGATGATGAAGATGATGATTATGATGATGATGATAAGGAAGATGATGATGATGAAGAAGATCATGATGACGATGACGATGATGGTGATTATGAAGATGTTGATGGTAAGGGACTTGATGATGAATATGTTGTTGATGATGATGATGCTGATGAAGAAGATGATGATGGTGGTGGTTATGAATATGATGAACATGATGAAGATGATGATGAGGGCAATGATGAAAATGATGATGATGATGATGGTGATGACGATGTTGATGATGTTGATGAAGATGATGATCAATGATGGTGGTGGTGACGACGACGACAACAATGATGATGATGATGATGAGGGTGAGGATGAGGATGATGACGACGAGGATGAGGATGATGAGGATGATGATGATGACTAGGATGAGGACGACGAAGATGATGATCATGGTTATCATGATTATCATGATGATGATTAGGATGATGATGATGATGATGATGATGATTATGATGATGAAGATGAAGATGATGGTGATGGTGATGATGATGAATATGATGATGATGATGATGATGAAGATGTGATGACAAGATATTTACCTTGGTATTCACTAAATTGTTCTGAGCTTCGCCAACAATATAATAGGATGGTTATGAGTGATTATTCACTCCTATAAAGAATGCACTCTATGGAATTACCAAACTTCTCAATTTGGATCTTCCTCTTTTAAGACACCAGACTAGGTCCATAACTCTTGATTCTTCATGCGCACAAATATAAGAATAGGAGGCTTCATAGGGCCCAAAAAGTTGTATTTTTTTTTACTACTTCCTCATATCATATTGAATTGTTAGATTAGTCCTTGAAATGGGTGTTAGGAGAAATCCTTATTTTTTCGCTCAACAAGATGCCCCCATATCATGTAGACGTCTTCATTCACTAAGCTCCCCCTAAAATTGCAATGATGAAGATGATGACGAATATGATGATGATGATGAAGATGATGATGATGATAATGGAGATGCTGATGAATTGGATGACGATGATGTTGATGATGAATATGATGATGAAGATGAATATGCTGATGAATTGGATGACGATGATGTTGATGATGAATATGATGATGAAGATGAATATGCTGATGATGATGACAACGAATATGATGATTATGGTGATAACAAAGACGTTGATGATGAAAATGATGATTATGATGATGATGAAGAAGAAGAATATGATGATGACGACGATGATGACGACGATGATGATGATGATGAAGATGATGATATTGATGAAGACGACGAAGATGATGGTGATGACAATGACAAGGATGATGATGATCATCATTGTTGTTTTCGTCATCACCATCATCTTCATTATCTTCATCATCATCATCATCATCATCATAATGATCGTGTTCGTCCTTGAAGGGACTTATGTATAGGATCTCACTATAAGCAATGCAACCAATACAAATTATGACAAAATCCTAGTTAAATTAAATTAAATTAAATTAAATTACACTAAATTAAAAAGATAGAGTTGTTTAACTATAATTAATTTAAAATGCAACAAAATATAAAATATGTAAATAAAAAAACCAAAAATAAACAAAACAAAAGATAAATAAAAAAAATAAAAAAACAAAACAAAACACAAAATATAAAATATGCAAATAAACAAACAAAAAAATGTAGAATTCAAAAACACCTGCGCACTAGCTCATTAGAAAAACAACAATGAACAGTTTCACTCTCGTGCACTAGTTCATTAGCAGCATATAGAGAACGATGAGCAGAGAAGTGGTAAATCAAGGAGCAAGGGATACCAGTCCAGAGGGTACCGATGTTCCCAATGGAGGCAATCCGGTCACAGTTGTTATCCACCTGAATGGCACCTCTTCGTCCGAGTGCCGACGGCCCTCATGTTGGCACACAAAAGGACATCTATGGATTGAGGGTTGCCCAAAACACTATAGATGGGATTATTACAAAATACATTCCTCACCCATCCAGCTGGTTACTTTGACTTTTTAACTATGTCAAGTCATATCCGCGACCCTATATATATGCAACTCGCAGATCATCCGCGAGTGTCGGTTGTTACAAGTCGTGGATAGATGTATCCGCGGGTTGCTCTTATAGAAACTAGCGGATCATACATGGGTTGCTGGTCTTGATACCTATGGATATGTCCCTTTGATATTTAAAATCAAAACAAGTGATTACATGAGATTAGTTAATCCATTTACCTTAATCTCCTTAACTGTCTCAACCTCCTCAACCTTTGAAACTGCCTTATTTCACCATGTATAAATACAGGCCTTGGGGAGGGTGTTTGGTACATACACTTGGAGATCAAAGTTATGCTGGTGGAGTTTATACAGAAGTATTTGGAGCAGTGGAAATCAGAATCCTTTGGTTGCAGAGGAGTCCTTGTCTCAGGCGTTGGGTTGTAATCTGAAATTCCTAATTATTGTTAATAAAGAGAATCCTTCTTCCATATGTGTCTTGAATGTATTTCATGTATTGTGGTTTTATAAATATTTATGTTTCAGCATCCTGTATATGATTTATCTACCCTGTTTATATATATGAATCATCTTGTATTTGGAAGACTAAATCTTGATAGGTGAAGGAGAAAGCATCCCTGAAGACTTTAGAGGAGAAGCAGAGCGGAAGAGGACAAGCTAGGATCAACCGTCTTGTATCGGGTGAGTATTTCCCATCCTCCTATTTCCTTTACTGCACTCTAGAGTCAATTGTCTGCAAGTTAATTGAGTATGTTGGTAACCCCCAGACCTTAGGTTATAAGGTGCATAATCCTGTACAACAGAACTGGTGACTTCGCTGGGGAGCCCAAACTGTTGTAGGTTGTTTCTGTCACCCCTGACCAGTCTTTGCTTTGAAGTCTGTGTGTGATCTTTTATCCTGGTTCATACTTGCCTCAGTATTTGAAAGTCTTTGGAATTTTTCTTGTTTTTGAGAAAAAATTTAATACCTATCCGCGAGTTTCCCTTCTGCACAGTCACGGATGCAAACCTGCATATGCGGGTTGCTGTATTGAACAGTCGCATATCATCCGCGGGTTGCACTTATATACAGTCGCGGATGTGTCTGGAAGTAGGGATTTTTTAAGTTAAGGTTTACTTGTTCCTTTCTTTGTGTAATCCCAGTTTCTGAGTAGATTTTCCTTATGAATGATGTGTAGCTTGTCTGAATAACTTTGGTGATCACACTTTGTGCTTTTTCGAAATCCCTTGAGTCTCTTTTGCTTGGATTATTTCCTGCTTGCCTACTGACGTAGTTTGGCCTATTTGGGTTGTAGGTTAAAGTGTCTCTGTCCAGATCAGTGATCAGGGTCTTGGGCTCTGTTTTTCCAGTCTATCTTTTGACAGTGGCTGGTTGTCACTTGCCTTCATAAGTCTACAGTGATTTTTGTCTTTGTGTGCACCCAAGCTAGGGTTCCTAGCCTTCCTTTGTTGGTTGTCTTTTGGTTCTGTCAGCCTCTTTGCTTCAGTTTGTTGCTTTATACAGTTTATTTAATTCAAGTTTGCTCAAGTACAGTGCATTGTAGGTGCATGGTAGAATTTTGAGTATTTTTAAAAGTGAAAAAAAAAAACATTGTTAAGCTTTTGCATTTTGTTTTTGCATAAGTAGTGTTTATTTCAATTTAAAGATATTATCTCAAAAACTACAAAAAATATAGGCTTAGTTTCTTTCATCGCTGCTTTCAATTCATCAATACATATTTGCAAAAAAGAAAAAAAAGTTTTCTTTTATAATGGTAATTTTGCTTTGAATACACCTTTACTTTTATTTATTTCTTATTGAGTCAAAACACCACAAGTACACCACCTCCATTTCCTTCTGATTAAGAAACAACCCTTTAAAATGAACGCATAAATTAAAATTTACTAGTAATCTTTTGTTTTTAGGGGCCTTTCACCTACTAGCTTAGGCTAGACTTGTGGGCTAGGAAGTGTAAACTTCCCACAAGTTATACTCAGACGTAGTGGACCTTTATTTAGGTAAATCCTTGACTTTATCGACTGTATCTAGGAAGCTCCTCTCAAACAGGAGTTAAGCACGAGGCCGCGTGGAGGCTTGGACAGAGGAGATAACCCTATGAATCCTTGTCAAAGCGTAACTCAGGACTTTTACGCATCTGGGGATTCTGTCCTATATAGAGTTTCGAGCTCAGCTACCCTGCCCATGCGTACGAGTCCGGCTTGCGACTGTCCCCCTAGACTGTTGGTATAGCCAAGGTAGCCTTTAGTCTCTTGTCTTTTAGGGTTCATACCTAGGTAAACCGGAAGGTTATTTTTGGTTCACTTTGAACGGGCTTGGAAGGTAACATTTGTTGAAAGTGTAGGAGGGTGGTTGGGTGATTCCTCCACTTGTGCCTAAGAACCACTTCAAGGATGCCAAGTAATCATTCATCAGCTTTATTCGGGAAAGTATATCTTTTACCCTTGTTTGATTGCTTGAGGCTTTAGGATTTTTATAGTGTATGCTCTATGGTTTTGCCTGTGTTTAGTTGGCCTTAGGGTGTGATTTGTCAATTTTTTAATTCTAGAGGACCAATCGGTTAGAAGGTCAAGAAGGTTGAGAAACCTTCCTCCTCTCACCACATTGGAGCCTCCACCTTTACCCCAAAGGAAGAGATTAGACACTAACGGTTCATTTGAACCGGTAGGAATAAGTGAAGTTCTTGGTGAACCAGAACTGATAGC
Organism: Pseudotsuga menziesii; assembly: GCA_001517045.1. Classification (NCBI taxonomy): domain Eukaryota; kingdom Viridiplantae; phylum Streptophyta; class Pinopsida; order Pinales; family Pinaceae; genus Pseudotsuga; species Pseudotsuga menziesii. Next base: position 58,963 of record LPNX010287429.1, read on the forward strand.
TAACCGTTTTGATCTTGATACAGTTGAGATATAAGAATTGCAGATTGACAAGTTTGCAAGGAACTTTAACACCCCCTTTACTGATTTAAACGTTTAGGTTAGACCTTTTGATTCACCTATATTAGGTGTCCCTGTGGGTAGGATCATTTCGTATGCAAAAGAAAGTCCTTTTGTGTTCACCTCAACCCTTCTGGTTGAAGGGGTACTACCTCCCCCAGTAAGTTCCCCTAGATCTAGTTTACCTTCTACACCTTTGACTCCAGCGAGCCAGGTGGTTCAACCACCGGTTCACTCAAACCTAGCAGGTACTTCTAGTGACATGGTTACTGGGATCCCTAGTATACCTACTATTCCTTCTTCCTTTCCATATACTACCCAGAGTGGTCCGGTAGGATCCTCGGCATTTGTCCAAGGATTTCCTTGGAATGGGGGGCATATTCCCCCATCCAGTCCATATGTAGGTACATCTCCTTCATATGTACGAGTGCAGTTTGGGAGCAACACCTCTTATGGGAAAAGTTTCCAAACCCCAATTTCGGTCCCTTATACAAGCTCTCCCTTTTCTTTATTTAGCGGAGGGATACCCGCTCCTATATTTCAGACCCCTACTTCTATGGGGACGGCCCGAACTTCTTACACTGCACCTCCCACACACAATCCTATGGCTTACGGATGGAATCTGTTTCAGAGAAATATTCCCACTTCGCAACCGGTGTCAGGGGGAAACCCCATTTTTACCTATGGGCATTCGGGGGCAGGTCCCTCTAATCCCCAAGCTGGCACATCTAGTACCCCAGTTCGACCCAAAATTCCATTCCTGGCAACTTTAAACTTGCCAGATTTGACAAAATTGATGAATGACCCAATTAGGAATGACCCCTTGTGGCCACTTGTTCCCACCAAATTGCCATCGGACATCCCTAAGTTCGAAGGAAAAACTAGTGAAGATCCTGGGGCTCATGCCACCACATTCCATTTATGGTGTTCTTCAAATTCGCTGAATGAAGATTCAGTGAGGTTGAGGCTGTTCCAGGGAACCTTGATAGGTACGGTGGCAAAATGGTATATTGAACTGCCTTCTGCTACTTCCAGTAGTTTCTGGGACTTGGCTAGTGCATTTCTCAGCCACTTTCAGCTTCCGGTCCGATACGATTTCGGAACGGACTTGTTGTCTACTTTTAGAAAAAACAAGGCTACCCACATCTCGAATCATATCCAAGACTGGAGGAGGCAAAAGAGCCTTATAAAAGCCACTATCCCTCCTGAGTTCCTTTTAGAGTGGTTCCTTAAATCACTGTTGCCATACATATCTAAGGACGTATCCACCTCAAGAGTGACGAATGAAGAAGAAGCCATACTCAGGGCCCAGCAATTGGATTTGATTTATTCACAATCTGGGATCTTATATGAGATCATCCCTGAGGCACCGAGGCCTTCGTACGAGGTGGAGAAACTTAAGCCTGGACCCCATGTCGATGGTGTGGTTGGATCCGTTAACTCTCCCATCGTAGAGTCTTTGAATAAACAACTTCAACAGTTGTATGTCAAATAGTCTACGGTGGAGGCAGCAAAGGCTTCCCCCTCCCACCAGAGTGCAAATGTTTTTGCACAAACCTCTCAGAAGGGCAATCAGCAGCCCGAAAGGAAGAAAAACAAAGGCAAGAAGGGAGAGGGAAATCAAAACAAGAAAAAGCCCGCGAACAATGCTGATGGGGGCAAAAAAGAAAAGAATAAGGTCAAGTTCCCTTGTAATTTGTGCCAAGAGGACCACCTTACTCACATTTTTCCCCTTATGGATCAATCCCAGAAGTTGCTTAAAGCTCAACAACTGGTTGTCCTGAAGGATCCTTTTCCCCAAGGACAGAACTCTGCTTCAGCTTCTAACGTAGCAGGGGGCACTCAAACTGCCCCTGACCCAAACTATATCAACATGGTTCGATCTTCGACTTTGTTGCAGACAAGGAACAAAAATGATGAGACTAACACTTCTGGGAAGGGTAAAGCTGTAGGTGAAACTTTGAACCCTCTCACAATAGAAAAGCCTGCTGAAACTATGCCGAAGATACCGAAAGGTGTCTTCAAGAAGACCTTGCATAACCCTAATGCTAGGGTTGCTTCGAACTACTCTGTGGTTGAAGACTTAGCTCAGAACCCATGTGCAATGTCAGCTTTAGAGGTGTTACAGAGTTGTCCCGCTCAGCGGGATTCCCTCTTAGAAGCTTTAGGCAGCATGGACTCTTCGAGTCTCATGGCGAAATTTCATTTGTCTAATGTTAAAATTCGCCTCCCCTATCATGTAGCCCTATCAATAGATGTCGTCCATGGTGGTGAGACCATTTGAAGGGAAGTTGTTGATGAGGGGGCCTCTACATGTGTTATGTCCTTGACATGTTGGAAAGCTCTTGGATCCCCAGAGCTGGTCCCATAAAACACTTTACTTACTGCTTTTGATGGAAGATCCTTCCGTTCACATGGTATCCTGTCGGATTTTGAGATTAAGTTGGCAGGCAAAGCAGTGTCTGTTGAAGTAGAAGTGATTGATGCTCCTTTGGACTACAATCTAATTCTGGGAAGAAGTTGGCCTTATGCGATGTCTGCTATTGCGTCAGTCGTTCTTCATGTATTGGTTTTTCCACATGAGGGCAAGTTGGTTACTATTGATCAACTTGATTTTACCCGAAAAGGCCATTTAGATTCTAATGAGTTCGTTGTGCCATTGGTTGATCAGGTCAAACCTGCTGCACAGAGATTGGGGGCTGGAATGTACACATCACTAATGGGCACATTTGATCTTCCAGCCCCGGTTAATTACATTGGTTCCACTAGTGTGGGGAAGTCCATCGCTACGGTTGTCGATAGGACTGATCCTTGGGTTCTCCCAACTCCCCATGAACCGAAAGTTCCCTTATCAGCAGTGGAGGTAGCTTATCAAGCCATCACTCAAGCCACTGTTGATCCCATTACAGATCCTCTAACAGTCTCGGACGATCTGGAAGAAGTCTAATTTCCCGCATGGGCGGAAAACTCTTTGCTTTCCATAGATTGTTTAGACATAGTTTTACCTTCCGATGAAGCTATTCTGGAAGCCATGAGTGGATGTGATAAGATTTGTGAGGATCTTCATCATCGATCCTATTTTCTTCCAGAACTAAGCAGAATAGAAAACCAAGAGTTTCGAATGAGACTGTCAGAAGATGTTGATATACCTATTAATCCCTTGCCTAGGGAAGGAATGTTTGCCGAGGGGAATATGGAAAATATTTCCGCCACTATACCTATTAACATATCTGTAAACCTTGATGTCATGGAAAATATATATATAGGTGCGAACTGCTCTCCTGAAGAGATTGCCATCTATACTACCCTTTTTAAGGAATTCTGTGATGTCTTTGCCTGGTCATATGAGGAAATGCCAGGCATAGATCCATCGATTGTTGAACATGAAATCCAGACATATCCTGATGCCAAGCCAGTTCGACAAAAATTAAGACCCGTGAACCCGCGTAAAGCATTGACTGTGAAGGTAGAAATTGAAAAGCTGGTTTTATATATCCCATAGCTTTGACTGAATGGGTGTCCAACCCTGTTCCTGTTGATAAAAAGCAAGGGACTATCCACGTTTGTACAGACTTTAGAGATCTCAATAAATCCTGTCCTAAGGACAACTATCCCACACCATTTATAGACTAGATCATAGATGCATGTGCAGGAAGTGAGGTGTTTTCATTTATGGATGGTTTCTGTGACTACAATCAAATCCAAATCAAACTGGAAGACCAACATAAAACTGCTTTCATTTTCCCTTGGGGTACATTTGCGTATAATAAAATGCCCTTTGGATTGAAAAATGTTGGGGATACCTTTCAATGGGCTATGAACTTTACTTTTCATGACATTAAATCCATTGTCGAACCATACCTTGATGACCTGCCTGCACATTCTCGTAAGAGGATCCAACATCCAGATCATTTACGGTTGATATTTGAAAGATGCAGATATTATAAAATTTGCTTGAATCCCCACAAGTGTGTTTTCTGCGTCGAGTCAGGAAGATTACTCGGATTCATTGTCTCTAGTAGAGGCATCCAGGTGGATCCATTAAAAGTAGAGGCCATTGTAAATCTGCCTCCTCCTCGTTCTCTCAGGAAAATTCAAATCCTGCAAGGAAAGTCTAACTTTCTTCGATGTTTTATTGTTAATTATGCCAAGATCACTAAGGGTTTCATGTGCCTGCTCAAACAGGACACCCCATTTATTTGGGATGAAACCACACAACTTGTGTTCGAGTCATTGAAAAGAGCTTTGCTGTCGACACCTTTATTACGTCCACCAGATTATTCTAGGGATTTTATATTATATATGGCCGCGTCGGAGTCGACCATTGGAGTAGTACTAGTCTAGGAAGACGATAAGCTTGTTGAGCATGTCGTCTACTATCTTATCCATGCCTTGGCCGGACCTGAGCTTAGATACTCCCACATTGAGAAATTAGCCTTAGCAGCTGTTTATGCTGTGCAGAGGTTACATCACTACATTTTACTGAGGACCACCACAGTAGTGGCAGATGTAAATCCGTTCCAATATGTTTTATCCAGACAGATTGTTGGGGGGAAATTTAACAAGTGGATAGTAATTCTCCAAGAGTTTGACTTGGATTTCCAGTCCGCTAAGTCTAAGAAGTCCTTAGTTTTTGCTGAGCTGATAGCAGAATTTCCTACTGAAGAAGATGTAGTGGTTGAAGATGACTCATTCCCAGATGAGCACATCTTCCTGATATCCACCTCTGATCCTTTGTACAGAGATATTCTTATATATCTCCAGACTTTGAATTATCCTGCAACTTCCTCTAGGGAGGAACGACGTAAGTTACGCCTTGATGCCAAGAACTACCTCATTATAGGAGATACATTATATCGACGAGGGGTAGATTCTGTTTTGCGTCATTGCCTTACTAATGAGGAAGCGGATATTGTCCTAAATGATTCCCATAGCGGAGCGTGTGGGGGTCATTTATCTGGGTTAGCAATGGCCCAGAAAATATTGCGTGCCGGTTATTTCTGGCCCACGATCTTTAAAGATTGTGTGGAAGCAGTGAAGCGCTATCATCCGTGTCAGCTTTACACCAGGAAAATGCGGTCACATCCTGCTCCGTTATTTCCCGTTGTCTCGGTAGGCCCCTTCATGAAATGGGGGATTGATTACGTGACATGCAACCTAGCCTCAGCTCGGGGGCATAAATACATCATTGTTGCTATTGACTATTTTATGAAATGGGCAGAGGCAATGCCTACTTTCAAAGCCGACGGCGAAACAACAACTTTCTTTGTATTCAATTAGATTATTGCACGGTTCGGTATACCCAAAGTGATTGTCACTGACCATGGCAGTCATTTTCAAAATAACATGATGATGGAACTGACTACCATGCTCGGATTTAGACAAGAACATTCTTCTCCATACTATCCGCAAGCAAACAGTCAGGTTGAGGCTGTCAACAGGACTTTAAAAACTATCCTTAAATGGACAATTGATGCAGGCCGCTCTAATTGGCACATCATGTTATATCCTGCTCTTTGGGCCTATCGAACCAACATAAATACTGCTACGGGTTTCTCCCCTTTCCAACTTGTTCACGATGTGGAAGCAATTACTCCGATTGAATGTGAAATCCCGTCTCTTCAGATAGCTATTCATGTGTTACCTGATATGACTGAGATTGAGGAATGTCTAGTACATTTAGAACACCTTGATGAATAGCGTAGAGATGCACTGACTACTAATCAGGCTCATAAAAATAGGTTTAAATCTCAGTATGATAAATCGATCAAACCTAAGGTTTTTTCTGAAGGGGAACTTGTCTTGCTTTGGGACCAAGATAAAGAACCTCTGGGGGCAGGAAAATTCAAGGCTATGTGGTTAGGACCCTATGTCGTGTCGAAAGTATTAAGTAAAGGCGCATATGAGTTAGTTTATTTTGATGGGAATAAGCTGCTTGAGCCTAGAAATGGGCTCTACCTAAAGAAGTACTACGCTTAGGCTTAGCACTTTTTCTTGTATTTTTATTGTATGTATTTTTATGTACATTAGGTTGTCAGTTTTGTTTTTTATATATATCTGCTGGTTGTTACAGATGTCTTCCGAACGGTATATAGGGTTCGCTGATGGCGCCAGCCATCATACTTGTAACCTAGCTTCGGCAGCATGGGTTATCTATTCTCCCTCAGCACAACTTGTTGCTGCGGGAGGCGCTTGTCTAGGTCCTGCTTCTAATAATGTTGCTAAGTATAGGGCTGTCATTGAGCTCCTATGGGATGCTTTGTCACATGGCATTACCCAGCTTGAGGTCCGTTTGGACTCTCAGTTGGTGGTTTCCCAGCTCAATCGA
>LPNX010287429.1:65460-85493 GCA_001517045.1 Pseudotsuga menziesii
CAAAATGACCTAGAACTAAGTAGGGACGCCCTGGCCACTAGGACCTCCCTGGTCCCCATTGTCCCTCTGCACTCTGGCTTCTTCAGCCTCCTCGGCTTCGGTATCCTCCACCGCATCTCTATATATGAGCACTTCTCTAGCCACTCGTCTGAAAAGACGTAGCCAAACCGGTGGAACCCCCACAACAAACTCCTGCATGGCTGTAGGGATATGCTCAATTTGCATCATAGGTACTCATTGGGTTAGCCTGGCCAGCTTCCCCTCTAGTACCTTGATCACTCATGGATCCTCGCCCATGATAGGATGAACAAACATGCAAGGATGCCCTTCAGGGCGGACCGGTCCAATATCTGCATTTTGACACATAAATAGGGTTGAGCCTTGTACATATGTATATATCTATCATTGAAAAATTCATAAAAATTTGAAAATGATAAATTACTTACCTAGCTCGCCCCATGCTCCTCCTGGAGTGAGGACAAGGTAGGGGTCACCTCGGAAGTCCATTCCGGCATATGGAAACTACCTCAATGCCGGTAGCTGTCGTTCCCACCATATGTAGAAGTCATCATCATAGACACTGTGAACTGAGTTCCCTCCTCCTTAACATAGGAAGATGTCTCCCCACCTGCTCATCCTTGGATGACGTGGAGATCTGATCGGTAAAGGTATAGTGGGGCTCAGTGCTAGTACTCTCGAAGAAGAAGAACGCCACTAATATACTTGCATAGCCAAAGTTCTTACGTCTTCCTCTCTTGCAGTCGGATAGGTGTTTCCTCATAATGGAAGCAAATCCCGAGCACCAATCATAGAGAGAACCTCTAAAATAGTCAACTTCCACCCTTATTTGATTCCTGGTGGCCAAATGTAAAGATGTTGATCCTGCAAGTCTCACAATGGTACTAGCTAATACCTGGAGAGTAAACTCTTGGATATCTGCAATTGGAACATTGGTTCCTCTTCTCTGAGTACCCGATGTACAGAATATGTCTACATAATTTTGGACACTTAAGGGGTCACCGCCACTGCTAGTGCCCTCCAAGTTCACTGGTGCTCCCCGTCGTGACAACTCGGTAATGAAATATATGTCTTCCACGGTAAGCTCTAAGGTTTCACCTTGTAGATTGAACATCCCCATATCATGATCTCGATAATTGACCATGAACTCCAGTATGCAGACATTGGCCCGCATGGGTGATGTACAAAAGAATTTCAGTAGCCCACTGGTCCTCAATACCTGTATGGTGGGCGCACTTTGGAGCGCCGCTTGATCCATTATTTCATGCTCCCTTTCCCTCCATTCCAGCGCCATATTTTACCTGGAAAATATAAGCAATTGGATTCAGTATTTCCATATCAAAATTCAAATTTTTTTGAATATACTTAAGCTTTTTTCATCCACACAGTATCTGCGACTGTCTCTTTAAACAATTCGCGTACCATCCACGGCTGTCTAGTTAAGCAACCCGCGGATATAACGCGTATCCGCGAGTTTCCATATCAGCAACCTGCGGATGCATACTGCTACAGTTTAGGATGCTATTAAATATTGAATTCACACTTAAACTTAACATTTGCTTGGATCAAATTGAAGAGTCTAGGGTGTAGGCTTACCTGCAGCTGGTGGATTTCGATTTCGTTGGTCCAATTATCCACAATGATCGATCAAAGGTAGAGGGTAAATTTGCTTTTTATGGCTCAAAAGTTCAAATGGTGAGATTTGTTTTAATTTTCAACCTATTTATACCAATCATATTTCATAAAGTGGGTATTTTTCTATAGTTTGAAATGTCAATCAACTAATACCATACTTTTTGTACCTTGGAACAGGTTTATCACTTTTTACAAAGTGTTGTTGCTCTAATAGGGTGGTTTCGTTATTTCCAATACATGTTGGCATCTTTTCACTCCACATTAAACTTAGCATTCAAAATTTTTCCATGGACTATGGTATTCTAATCCATTAGTCCCTTGTCTTTACCATCGTTCTTTCGTGGCTAGGACCCTTCTTTCATGAGTATCCTTCTTATATGCCTTTGTAATTCTTTAGTACTCATGCCGCCACTGTTCCAGGTTCAGGGGTATCCTCTTAGCTATTTTTCATGCCAAATAGAGCTTCTTTTTTAATATCTTTTTACAAGCTATCCCTTTATAGGACTCCCCGCCCTTATGGAGTTTCTTTAGGCCCAGGTCTAACTCCTTTAAAACAGACTTGACTGCCGAGTTATCTCGTCCATTCAAGCTCGTTAAGAATATGTGAACGGACATCCACATTGGTGGTAGGTTATCTCTTTCTCGGACCATGCAGAATAATACGAGAAAGGATCACTCTCTTTTCTTTTGAATTGAGAAAAGTATTCTCAGATATAGTTTTATCACTTTTCCGGACCTGAGGGACTAAAATTACTGAAAAGGAACACTCGGTTTGAGCTTAGTTTTCTCTTTTTTGTGCTCTGGACCCAAACATGAAAAAGATTCCGAGTGTACTTTGTGTCTTTGTCATGCTCGTTAAACACTTAAGAACAAAGCACCGAGTTTATTGTTGTAAGTCCCATTTCTCATAACAAAATGGATCTTTCCGAGTGATCTTGCTTTCCTTCACACTCGTAAAACTCAAGCTATTTTATGCTGTTCTAGAAGGAGCGTTGGGTAGGTGGTAATTTAACCTTTTTCGGAAATCCATGACCAAGTACGAAAAAGGTTCACCTTTTCTTCTTGGGAAGTTAAGAGAGTTCTTCTGTGGTTTGTTTTATACTTTTTTCAGCCTCAAGAGACTAAATTGGATGAAAAAGGACCCCCCTGGAGTCTTCTTTGGCGTTTTCAGACTCTCTAAATGTGAAAACATTGACTGAGCATGTACTAGTTCGGGCTCATTAAATACACGAATCAGTGACACTATCAAGCATTATTTTCCCATCTCTTCAAGATTGTTAAACAATGAAGAGGGAATCGAGTTAACTTTCTTGGACTCGTTAAAATTTAACAAGGAAGGTAAGGAAGAAGTTTTCTCTTGTTTTCAGTAATGGCAGCATGTCATCCTTGAACATAGCACTCTTTGTTTTCCGATATCCGTGTTTCATTGTTCACTTTTGTTCAGCTATCACTTTGAGTTTCTTACTCCTCCTCTTGTCCATTATACCTGGGGAATCTGATCATGTCTCCTACATGACAGATAAGTCTAGTTGATTTCTCTTATACACCGCCTTGGGTCATCTCTGTGTTGTGCTCACTGTTCAAGAACTCTACTCAATGTCTGATCTATAGCCTGATCCCATCATTGTTATATCTGTTATCTATTTGTGTCTCCCTTCTTTTTCCCAGTTCCTAGTCACTCTTGTGATCCGTTGGAGGATCTATTGCCTTCCTTATCACAGCATGGTTCCATTTCAGCACTTCCTGATGACGAAGACCTAGAGTTTTGATGATGGTACCTCAGGATTCACTTTCATCATTGGTGAATTCCTTTGCTTCAGTTGTTGATTATCATATATGGATTGACAAACTATTGAATCCTTTCCATGTTCAACTTCAGCTTACCCTTATTCACATGGCTTGGATTGTATTGGTTCTTTGGGATCGTATATGAAGACCTTAGTTCCTCACCTATGAACTAAGTTGCACAAGATTATGTTCTATTCCTCTACATAGCTTCCAGATCTTTGAAGACTCATCATTGTATATTGTGGCTTCGATCCACCTTTGTAATATATGTGGTTTTATACCCGTATCATATGATGTACTCAAATATTGTAAAGGAGCTAGTGTTCCAGTAAATTGAACATAGCATCCTCAGATGTAACTTTGTATATGACATTACTATGTATTTGTTTCAGGTACTCTCTCTGCTCCATTCGATTTCTGAGTTCTCCAAAGATAAAGATTGTAATGTATTTCGGCCATCGTTTCCCTTTGACCTCACACATTAGGGGGAATCTGTTATCCACCTGAATGGCACCTCTCCATCCGAGTGCCGACATACCTCATGTTGGCACACAAAAGGACATCTATGGATTGAGGGTTTCCCAAAACACTATAGATGGGCTTATTACAAAATACTTTCCTCACCCATCCAGCTGGTTACTTTGACTTTTTAACTATGTCAAGTCATATCTGCGACCCTATATATATGCAACTCATAGATCATCCGCGAGTGTCAGTTGTTGCAAGTCGTGGATAGATGTATCCGCGGGTTGATCTTATAGCAACTAGTGGATCATATGCGGGTTGCTGGTCTTGATACCCGCAGATATGTCCCTTTGATATTTAAAATAAAAACACACGATTACTTGAGATTAGTTAAGCCATTTACCTTAATCTCCTTAACTGTCTCAACCTCCTCAACCTTCGAAACTACCTTATTTCACCATGTATAAATACAGGCCTTGGGGAGGGTGTTTGGTACATACACTTGGAGAGAAAATTTATGCTGGTGGAGTTTATACAGAAGTCTTTGGAGCAGTGGAACTCAGAATCCTTTGGTTGCAGAGGAGTCCTTGTCTTAGGCGTTGGGTTGTAATCTGAACTTCCTCATTATTGTTAATAAAGAGAATCCTTCTTCCATATGTGTCTTGAATGTATTTCATGTATTGTGGTTTGATAAATATTTATGTTTCAGCATCCTGTATATGATTTATCTAACCTGTTTATATATATGAATCATCTTGTATTTGGAAGACTGAATCTTGACAGGTGAAGGAGAAAGCATCCCTGAAGACTTTAGAGGAGAAGTAGAGTGGAAGAGGACAAGCTAGGATCAACCGTCTTGTATAGGGTGAGTCTTTCCCATCCTCCTATTTCTTTTACTGCACTCTAGAGTCAATTGTCTGCAAGTTAATTGAGTATGTTGGTAACCCCCAGACCTTAGGTTATAAGGTGCATAATCCTGTACAATAGCAGTCCATAGGATAACAAAAAAATCCAGCCACACTCCAAAGGATACCGATGTTCCCAGGGGAGGCAATTCAGCCACAGTCCAGAGGATAACAAAGGGATTAATGAATTCTGTAACCCCATTAACCCTAACAGTGTAGAAATTTGGAAAAAATACGTCAAATTTTCAAACCAATACCGATTTGGTACAGTCATACTGAAATTATAATTTTTTTGCTGTGCTACCATCGCTTCTATTATTGGTGGATCTAGTAAGCATTTTCTTATGCATTCTTTGGGACAACTGGGTATTGGTATTTGACCAATATACAGGATCTGTGTTGGCATCTCTGGGTCTTGGTATTTAATCTTTGTTTTAATTAATGGATTATTTAATTAATCAATTAATTCATAAACCCGCTTCAAATATGTGGGCTTAGGATCTCTGCTAGATTCCTTTATTTTTAAATCACGGGCTCCCTTCATCTATAGCATGCGTGTGTCTTCATTAAACCCCTATGCGAGCATTTCTTCCTTAAATATATGCCGTGTAATTTCGATCACATCATATCTTCCAAAATACTATCCTTAAATCCTTCTCAACATATGCAAAATTCCCTTTATAAATTTCTGTTCATTAATTTCCTGTAGCTTACTCTTTTATTTCACCAAGACTATACATGCATACTTTTCTAACTTTTGGCAGACTAATATTTTTCACATCTTGACCATATTTAAACATACTGAGGGTATGGCTAGGTAGTAGGTATCGACCTCAACTAGGAACAAGACCATGTCACCTTAAAACCTTACTGACAAGCAAACAGTTTCTGGTAGTCACTTTAAAATGGTCTTTCAAACTGCTCAATTCAACACTTGGTCAATTTTGTCAGACCCTAGTCATTACTGTTCCAGGAGGCATTTTGGAAGACTCAAATCTCACATGCATGAACACCCAAAGGGAAACTGAGATGATGAGTGGATGCCCATATCATCAAAGAATGGACCCATAACATCTGATGAATTTATCAGTTAAAGAGATGACTCTGGCGTGCATTTCCAAGTGGGCTCTCCACCTCCTGTTTTCAACACTCGGTCAATTTTTCATATTTTTGGATATGCAAGCTAATGTTTTTACCTCTTTAGCAGGCTGATATTTTTCTCATGTGGTCACCATAAGAAAAACTAAGAACATGGATGGATATCCAGTTCATTAAAGAACATGCCTATACCTACTAATGATTTTATCATCACTCAGACAGGCTTTAGGATGCATTTCCAAATGCATCTTTAAACCCTAGGTCTCAAAGGTGATTTCAACTTTTCATCAAAATTGGAGTGTAAGACATCCAATGGATGGAGGACAACTAGATGAATCCATTAAGACCATTTTCATCCTTTGGAACTACTTTCTCTCTCCTTGACGGGAATTTTACTGAAGTATGATGTAAAGGCTGCTTAAGACCATGTTTTGGAAGATCCACAATTTCTACCTTAGGTACTTTCAAGTCAAAGTAAGAACATGGTCAAGCAGAAAACACAACCACCAGAAGATGCCCATATGGTGCGGGAATTTATTTCAACCCATAAATTATGGAAGGTGTTCTCCTAGAGCAACTTGTCTAATTTGACTAAAAATAACTTCTTTTAGGAGGCCTATATCTTCTTCCTTAAATATTTGTTCTGAGAACTGGTGCCATGGTCGGATAGATACTTCAACCAACTATGGGATGATAGGCCATGGTGGGCACTTTCTCCTTCTTATGCAATATGGTGGGAATTTTCATAAGACTACTTCTTTAGGACAATTTTTCACCACTTAGTCTTTTTCCAACTTTATCATACATGCCTATTCCCATCAACAGTTCTTTTTTCATTAATTAACATCTCTAGGATATGTCTATCCACAATCATCAATTCACCAAATGTCATCAATTCTCCATTCATATATTGACATCAATACCAACACATTCATCTGCCATATTACCAACAATGATTCCCAAGAGGATGGAGATGAGAGGTTACCCATCATCATCTCAACTTGAATATGTAACTTAGCCATTTCTAAAGCCTTAGATATTGCTAGGTCATCATTAGTGAAACTTTGCCATTGAAGTGATAAGGATTTGAATAACATAGCCTTTTTATGGGGTCCAATGAGCCCTTACTTATCTCGGATCAAAATTGGAGATTATTTTCCATATACTATACCTTTTCCTATTGTTTCCCTTGGATTTGAGGCTGAAACTATAGAGAAAGGATGGTTGTTGTTCTCATCCATTGTCACAAGAAATCAATACCTAGTTACTACTTGTGTTAGTTCCTAATGAATAATGAATGGCATGTTACACTTTGGAATGTTAGTTCCTAATGAATAATGAATGACATGTTACACTTTGGAATGATGATCGTATAATCTTATTTTTTTAAAATTAAAATTGCATGTTTTTGTATTTATAAGATGCATATTCCCGTATTTGAGTCGTACATTACGTATTTTTTCCGTATCGTATTCGTACTCGAATATTGCTACTATGGGTTTGTCTGTTTACTTCGTATTTTCTGAGGATTTATATGAAATATAGGCCGTATTTGAGGTTCAAAATGACCCATGATGGGAATTTTTCCCGTCAAATGCCAACCCTAAACCCATCCATCACCTGTTTGATAGAGAACGGGCCTGAACCATACCATCATGACCAAACAAATTCAGGATTTCCCTAATGGAGAACACTATAGCAATGGTAAGAAAATGGTCTTGGGTAGTGTAAGACCTTGGGTAGTGTAAGACGATTCAGGCTTGTGATAAGATGATTTCGGATCCAACATCACCCTATTTGCTTCCATGTGAAAAAATACTTAAAACTACCTATAATTGGTCTAAATTTGGTGACATTTCACAATGTTATACTATTTAAAAAAAACCAGGCACATAGGTAGAGATGGAGTACCTTGCACAAGGAAACTTGAATATCAAACCACTGTGGAAGAGGGAGTGTTATACTAACGTCACCGAGTTTCGGTGGGCAATCCATGAATGAAGGAATATGACCACCGCCTATTCCAAATTGAATCCCCAACATGATCTATATGAGGGTCAACCCCATACCTCTTTGCATGCATTAACTAGTCAAGTGGCCCAAGAAACACACTTCTATATCCGTGTTGTGAACAAATTCCAAACCAAATCAAATCATGTCTTATACTTAAAAATAATTCAAATATAAATAACTCTAAAAGAAATTACATCTTTGAGAGAAAAATAGCTTTTGGTAAAGTATTTGGGAAGAAAAAACTTTTGATATTAAAACATTACAAGTAAATATATTTGCACACTAAATTATATCCGCTTGGTAGCGTATATTCTTGTTTTATCGAGTGTAGGTACCAACAAATAGGTATCTATCAGATCTATCTTCCTTGAGTGATGGTGAAGATATACTCGGAGAGGTTTAAAGTGATATGTGTTGTACTAGATCTATCGGTTCTATATTAACTAGATCTGAAAAGGTAAGGAAACGATTTCGTAGACACATGCAATATTTTATTGCCAACATAGGGTCATGTAATTATGATGATGAGAGCATAGGTGACATTGAGTTGCCCTTGAATTATAGACATCTAGTGCAACGATGGGTACCTAATAAGCTACCTCAAGTGGACACATATTTCTTCATCAATGGGAGGATGTATCGCATTACTCCTTCTTCCTTACATGGATTGGGGCTATTTTCCATGGATGGCATAAAGGTCGGCTATGGAACTGTAACTAAATTGATGGAGTATGCCGGACCATTATACAGATACAATAACTAGTTGATCTTGGTCCAATATGCTCGAAGTATGAGGAGATATGGAGTTGCCGCAAATTATATACTACTAGCAGAAAACAATAAAAACAAAGGGGTGACTATGTATATTGATGGGAGACCAAAAGCATATGGAAACATTGCTGGCTTTATAAATAGTACACGGTCAGTGAAAACAACTAAGAAACTAAATTGTGAATTTGAGGGATGCGAAGAACATCGTATATTTGTATGTGCAACAAAAACAATACTTCCAGGTGAAGAGTTATTGATCGATTACAACTTAAATCGAATAGATGTGGCTTCCACAGTCTAGGGTAACCGTGGAAGGTCACACGCTATGCCTCATCAGGCAAATGATAAATATAGTAACTAAACATGACTACAATAACAAAATGTTTCGATTTTTTCTGTTAACGTTCGATTTCCACCATTGACATTCACTTTTTTGTGCATATTATGAATATTTCCATGTGATAACATGCTTATTACACTATTATGCTTATCTCATTTTTTTATTTTACAATTATTGAATCAACTTTTATTGATTGAATTATTTTGTCAGGGTTGCAGTAGTGGAAAGCCACATGTTGCTTCCACGGTCCAGGGTGACCATGGAAGGTCACAATCTATGCCTCGTGAGGTAAATGTTAAATATAGTAAATAAATATGACGTCAATAACAAAATGTTTCAGTTTTTTCAGTTAACATTTGATTTTCACTGTTACCATTCACTTTTTCGTGCTTATTGTGAATATTTCCATATGATACCATGCTTATTAAATTGTGGCAGAGATTTTCTCATCCCCATGGAGAAGAACATGTATCTCCTCCTTCAAAGGTAAAAGTAAATATTATTGCAGTATCTCATTTTTGTTTATGTTACAATTATTGACTCAACTAAATATAGTAACTAAATATGACTACAATAACTAGAAACTCCAACCCCAAAATATTTCCATGTGACAACATACTTGTTACACTGTGGCAGGGGTTTTCCCATGGTCATCATGGAACAGAATGCATGTCCTTTACTTCCATGGTCCATGGTGACCGTGGAAGGTAACACTCTGTGCCCCATTAGGTAAGTGTTAAATATAATAACTCAATGTTGAGATTTTTTATGTTAACATTCAATTTCCATTGTTACCATTCACTTTTTTCATGCTTATTGTGAATATTTCCATATGATAACATGCTTATTACACTGTGGAAGGGGTCTTCTCATCGCCATGGAGCAAAACATGTATCTTCTCCATCAGAGGTAAAAGTAAATATTATTGCAATATCTCATTTTTGTTGATGTTACAATTATTGACTCAACTACATATAGTAATTAAATATGACTACAATAACTAGAAACTCCAACCCCAAAATATTTCCATGTGACAAAATGCTTATTACACTATGGCAGGGGTCTGCCCATATTCGTCATGGAACAAAACACGTGTCCTCTACTTCTGAGGTAAAAATAAATATTATTGCAATATCTCATTTTTTATTATGTTACAATTATTTTCATAACGTTTATTTATTGATTTATTGTGTCAAGGTGGCGCCAGTGGAAAGGCACCTACTACTTCCATGGTCCAGGGTGACCATGGAAGGTCATACTCTGTGCCCCGTCAAGTAAGTTTTAAATATAATAACTAAATGTTTCGATTTTTCTGTTAACATTCGATTTCGACTGTTTACATTTGCATTTTTCTATGCTTATGGTGAATTATTGATTGATTTATCATGTCAGGGTGGGGACTATGGAAAGGCATTTGCTGCTTCCATGGTCCAAGGTGACCGTGGACAATCACCCACTAGAAGTAGATCAGTACAGGGTGACTGTGGGAATTCACCATCCACAAAACCACATCAGTTAAGTGTTAGTTCTTAATAGTAACTAAATTTCATTACAATAATTAAAATTTCCAGTATCAAAAATATATATTTGTTCGCTACTTTCAAATAAATATTCCCCATAGTTAATCATTTAATTATTAAGATTTGGGCTTAGTTTTCTATAGCCACCCTGGTCCAGTCTATGTTGCCCGTGATTTTCCACTCTATCCTTGGTTTCTTTGGAGGTGTCTAGTATGAAAATTTTGAAAAACATTAGATATCAGAATTCTTGCTTAAAACAAAAAAGAAAAAAATAAATGAGCATATTTCACTAAAAAGATGATATGTGTTGTACCTTTCTTTTCCAAGCTGTGGTTGTTTTCCTTGTCTTTTTAGAAGGTTCTCCTTTGCATCCTCTATGAGTGCCTTCCACTCTTTCTCTAGAACCATGGGAGGGAGCTCATGCTTGAGGTCAAGTTGCAATTTATCTCTATATTGGGCCTCGGTATATTTTAAATTCTCGCCAGATAACTTTGCAACCACTTTCTTGTTGAATGTATTGCCAGACAAGTTTACCATGTGTTCTATCAATACATCTCTCTTTGCGCTATCTTGGCTATTCCACCATGTGCGAATGGTGGGTCCAAACAACTCCAATGCTTTGTCATTCAAATTCCTGTAGAAAACATTGTTTCCTGCATTAACGTGTAATCCATTTATTTATAATAATTTCAGCATATGTCCATTTCAATATCATGATTAAAATGAATAAATTAATTAATAAATACCTACAATATTTTCAATCTTGATCGAAACACAAGTGTCATCCACCAGAAAGGTGAGATCTAGTGATCTGGTGCTTTTAACTCATGCTCCTCTAGGAAAAGTTTCTTGGTCATCTACAGTAGGTTCATCTCTGAAGTCATGTGGAGTCCTAGGCTCTATATCATCATGCTCCGGCATGTCATGCTGATCAAAATCGGTGCCCTCATCAATGGATTCGAGGCCAACCATAGGAGTGTCAAAAATCCTCATTGGTACATTGCTTTGTCGACGTTGTTGTTGCATTGGAGCATCACTGCTACAATCATCTTGGACTATTTTTTATACTGGAAATATCTGTGTTATGCATTGTAGGGAAATACGTTCCAAGATGTTTCCACCGAGGAAGATCTAAATCTTGGTTTCAAGTATGGTTTTAAAAGTGTCATTGAATATCGAAAAAGCTTGGGGCAGACTCCAATCTCCCCAATTACGCAGATGCAGCTAAATAAAATGAATAAGGACATCATTTCAATATACTATTAAAGTATATTCAGTTTTGATTATATCACCCATAACTAAATATTTATGTTTTATTTTAAGCAACAGTGCAACCGCAACGGTAAATCCAGCGATACTCGGCATGTACCAACTGATGTTGGGGTGTGCATGTCCTAGCCATTCTGGTATGTGTGCTTTGGAAATAGAAATATCTACTGTGATTATAGATATTTATTTCCTGACATACACTTATAAATTTTCTTCTTTCAATGGAAGACCGTGAAGCTTAGGAGAGTGAACCGCAAGAGGAATTAGCAAGTAGAGATACAATTAACACACCAGCTCTCACAGACACACAGACAGGTAAAGAGAAATATTGTAATTTTAATTAAAATTATGAGATGTTAATTTCAATAATATTTCAACATATCGATATGCCCATTTTTCATTGTTGCAGTTCATGCTCCTTCAGAACTGCCTCCACGCCCTACTCAACGATGCATAAGAAGTATGATACATGAGGGCATGGAAACACAAACACTAGAAGGACATGGCTTTGTAGATATTCCTCCAACTAATGATGATAATATCCCAATTATCATCAGTTATTACAATGTGAAAAACAGAAATCAAAGAAAAAGTAGATGTATAAATTCAAGGCTTGTATCTAGATGTATATAGATGTTGTTAGTCTAAAACATTGTTTATATGAATTACCTCATTATGCTTCAATGTTTTTATGTTTATATGTTTTTATGACTATCCTAGTTATGCATGAATGTTTATATGTTTTCTATGTAAACAACATCATTTATTGGTTATGGGGAATTGAGAGCGATGTGAGGGAGGGGGGGGGTGGGGGCATATGAGGTTCCACCTTCATGTGGTTGGCCCTGTTCAGTATAGAATATAAATCTGTTCTCGAAACAGAGAGGAGATCAATAAGGTATAAATACTCTTTTATTACTATGTATTAAAGATGGTTGTAAATTTTTAAATGCATGTCTATTTCTTAAAAAATTGTTAATAAATTTAACATGTCAGCGTTCATTGATTTCTACAGGACTTTGTAGTAGGATTTATATGACTGTTTATTTTCTTATATATTATTTACTCATATAAAAATTCTATCTTTGATGATTTATGCAGGTCTTGGTGATGGAAATGCATCTCGTGGACAACTCTTATCAAGTTGTATGGGTGAATGGATTTGGCGAAAGGACAACGATAAGGTAAGGGTTTTGACGTGTTCTTTATCCTTAATTTGTTTGTCTTTATCCTTAAATTCTATTTCATTCTATTGAGATACAAGTGATACAACCAATAGTAAAGAACTACTTTTAGACTATCATCCAAACTAGGAGACAACCTTATACATAAAACAAAATTTCTTCTTAGTAACGTAGAAAAATAGAATAAAAATCATGTAAAAGAAATTAGGCTTTTTTCGGCCCTTCTTCCTATAATTTCAGCATGATGAAACCCTAGGTTAAGAAATTTTTATTTTTCAAACCCTAATTGTTCATCTATCTTTCAAAAATAAATTTTTTGAGTTGTATACTTGTAAATATTATTCTTAGGTTATTTTTGTTTCTCTTAGGTTTTAGACTTAATGTTTTTGTGTTTTTGTTACTTTTATTTTATCAAAAAATAAAGCCCTAAAAAAATAATTTATGTGTAAAAGCCTAAAAATGCAGACCTGGTGCTCCCACAATCCGAGCACTCTCCTTTATCAAACACAGGTATGCAATATTTATTGCAGACCTTGTATTCCCTAGCTTCCTTCTCTGCACACTCAAAACAAAAAACAAGTTGGTATTTCAAACTATTTAGATGGTGGTGTATTATGTAAATTATATCTTATTGATTTGATTAGTTTTCTGCTCTATTCGCATTAGTTTTCTGGGTAAATGTAAGTCTGGTTTTTTACTGAGATCTGGAACTTTACGTCTCTGAATGCATAGTGATATAATTCTAACATTATTTTACTCAGTATTGTTTTGGATTTTCTTAGTACTAATTATTGCTATTGAGATCTGGGTGATGGTAAGGGACTTGATGATTTTATATTTCAGAGCTTACATACAGGATCAAGTGAATGATAATAACATTATGGTTAGCTTGGCATTAAATTTTCATTAAGATAGTATTTTATATCTATGCTATCACATACACAGATCTGGAAATCATATGCTAAATGGAACTTTAAATGATTAACACTGGTTATTGGTTGCACTATTTTACACATTCTGATTACTGTGATGATAAACTTTCAGTTGTTGCATCACACATATGTGGACCATAAATTCATATGTCTAAATATTCAAAGGTAGCAGATAAAGTGATGTTATTACATGATGAGTGTCTCCAAGGAAATTATGATATGGTTTCTAAACTACAAATTGCATGCTCAACTATGCAACCTATTTCTTAGTGCCAAAAGGTAATTTATGACGATTTTTTTGCTACATGAGATCATTCCTAGTAATAGAATAGAAATAAGTTGTCAATTTTTTGTTGACTAACATGTCTCTTTCCCATCATGTGCTTAGGGGACTATTTTTATCTTATGGGCATATTTGATACTAACTTGAACAATTTTGGCCATGCTTGAGGTGGTTGCATAAGAAGTATCAACTTTTCATATTCACCTATTCCAATAATGAACAACATCAAAACAAATTACCACCAGTTGGCACTACAAATATCCTACATAGATTTTCCAGTTGAACAACTACTCTTTTTCCCTAGGGTTGAATTATTTTTTTATTATTTATTTATTTTTCAATAAAGACGAATTCAATGCACCTTATTTTTTTTGTAGTATGATGAATTATCACTAGTATCTCTTCACATGTAGTAGAGCAAGTGATGATATCTCACGAGGAGTGTCTCCAAGGCAATTATGATATGGTTTCTAAACTACAAATTGCATGCTCAACTATGCAACCTGCTTCTGATCAATGCCAAAAGGTGATCTATGATGAATTTTTTGTTATATGAGATCATGCATAGTAAAAGAATAGAAATAAGTTGTCAATTTTTTGTTGATTAACATGTCTATTTCCTTTCATGTGCTCAAGGGACTTTTTTTTTCTTTCAGGCATATTGGTACTAACTTTGACCGATTTTGGCCATGCTTGATGTGGTTGCATAAGAAGG
Source organism: Pseudotsuga menziesii (assembly GCA_001517045.1). NCBI lineage: Eukaryota > Viridiplantae > Streptophyta > Pinopsida > Pinales > Pinaceae > Pseudotsuga > Pseudotsuga menziesii. Next base: position 80,397 of record LPNX010287429.1, read on the forward strand.
ATCAGTTTTTCATTTTCATCTCTTCTAGAAATTGCAGGCTTGAATTTTTATAGCTTCATTTACACCTATGGGCTTCCTCAGTTTTCAAAGCTCGGGCTCCCTTCATCTTCAAAACATGGGATTCCTTTACTTCTGACTTGTGGGCTTCTTTAAGCTTTTGTGGGTATCTACAGGGCTCTGCGGGCTTCTTCCAAGCTCTGTGGGCATCCTTCCAAGCCCTTGTGGGCTCTTTAAGCCCTAGCGGGCTTAACCTAATTTTAGATCACAATAAGTTGATCCGAGCTCAGTGGTACCTACGTCTTTTATTGATGGTATTTTTTATAGATGTACCCGCCTACATTATCATAGAAATTAGCTCTCAGTGGCGCCTATAATATCATTTAATTAATGTTTATACGATCCCTGTGGTGCTTCAACGTATTTTATCGATGGTATTTTTATAGATGTACCGTCCTACCTTGTCATAGAATCTGCTCTAAGAGGTGCCACTTTAGCCTTTAATTATGTATTTTAGCCAATTATTATGAATTTCTTCATCCTAATGGGAAAACAGTTTTTGAGGCAATAATTAGGGTTCTTAGGGCTACTTTGGATACTTTTGGGCACTTTTTAAATCATTATGCCTTATTTTTTAGAGTTAGTTAACACTTTTTGACCTCCCCCCTAAACTTCCCATTTATTTTTTTCCCTTTTACTTCAATATGTTTTTTCCCATATCTTACTTTCCTAATATATTTCTTTTCTATAAATGACCTTTCCTGTGTTATATTTTATCCATTTCTTTGTCTTTAAAATATAGTATGTATTTTTTCACATGCACTTATTGAATATCCAAAACCGTGGAAAGGAAGGTTCCTTTCCATGGTTTTTAATTTTTTTTTTGAAACCTCTAGGTTTCATCGCAATATTGACGAGCTTTAATCGCGAGTATTGCAAAACCGTTGAAACCCTGAGTGGATTTCCATGAATACCATCACTATAACGATGCATTTTCGTGGAAAAATTACCGTTCAACTTGCAGATTTTGTCGATGGAGATTCGTTTTCCATGGTTTTGCGTGGAAGAAATTTCTGTTCAAATTCCATAATTCGCCGATAGAGAGAAAAACGTTCGTCGAAAGTGTTCCATGGTTTTGCGTGGAAAAAAAAATTTCCTAGCAGTTTTTGGCCATATTTTCGTCGTTATAGGGATGACAACTTTGTCAATAGAGTGATGCAACGTAGAAAATGAATTAAAAAATCAATTTCAAGGCCACCGTATAGAATACACGTGGCGACCAGCTTTCATCTCTATATTGATGAATTATAAAGTTTGTCATTATATCCATGAAATAAGTGCCACAAAACATCGCGACCGTTATTGTCGCAATTGAGACGATGAAACGTGGAAATAACAACGAAAAACCGTCACAAATTTGCTATTATGTATTAGTGAATGCTAAGTTGGCTTTTGATTTTATTGCAAAAAACTGGAGCAAGTGAGATAACAGGTAGTGGTTTAATAAGTTGTGGAATTGGAATGTTCCAAAGAAACTGAAATGTTTCTGGTGGTTATCTCTTAATAATAAGATTTTAACTTGGAAAAATATTATGGGGAGAGGATGGTAGGTTCCAAGCTATTGTATTTTGTGTAAATATGAGAGTGAAATGCTCTTACAATTGTTTGTAAAGTGATCTTTTTGCAAAATTTTTTGGTTCTTTGTAAAGGATTTGCTTGGATGTAGTTATGAATGGGGTAATTAGGATATGGAAGATAGATTTACTATTTGGTCCCAAGAAACTGATTCATACAAACTTATCCCAATTTATAATTTTTGTTCTATCTATATTATGAGGAGCAAGACTGTTTTTCAATATTCACCTCCTAATATTATGATCTATGGGCTTAAAGCTACTATTATGTTTAAATATTATATGGAAACTAAACACTCAAAAATATTAAAAGGATTTATGCTCTGAAGACATCATTATACTCTGCTGAAGGTTTCTTTGATGATGCCTCATCAAATAATATATGTGGTTGCGGAATAGTTCTTTGTCTCAACAAGGATCATTATTTTACTTTAAGACTCGGTGGAGGGATTGACAACAATACTAGTGCTGAATTGTTGAATCTTTGGAAATTATTACAGTTTGCAATTCTCATTGGAATTTCAGATATTTGCACCTTTGGATATTTTAAAGTGATTATAGATTGGATTAATGGAAATTTTAATCTTCAGGTTTTGCATCTTAAACAGTGGAGTCACAGAGTTAAACAACTGAAAACTTTCTTTTATCAGCTCTCCTTCACACATGTTTCCATATCTTTCAATCTGTTGGAAGATAGACTTTCAAAAAGGTCTATTACTCTCAAGGCTGGTACACTGTTGTATCAAGAATTTTTGGAGGAAATTATGCTTAGTGAAGGAACAATTGATTTGGTATATTTTGCATGATTTTGTTATATAGTTCTAAAGTAATGTTATTTTGTAATATGTTGGTTTTGAGATAGTTTGTTGGGCTCTATAGTAAGGATTTTTTTTTCCTGATGTAAGGATGTGGAACTGTTTTTATCTTGAAGGGGTATTCTTTGCTTGAAGATTGAAATTATGTTTCTTGATATGTAAATATTTTTCTTTGATTCAATGAATAACAGGAAAAATGATTTTTTCTTATGAAATTGTTTTGTCTACGTTTCTAAGTTTTGCGATGAGTAGTATTGATCATGATGGTTGTGATTAGATCTATTATTTGTTTTAAAATTCAATTGGAGATATGTAATAAGGGGCATTCAATTTTATCTGGTAAAAATGATCTTTAAATTCACAGAAATATGATGGAAGTCATAGTTTTACTTTATTTTGGAAACTAAAATATAATGGAAGTCATAGTTACACTCCATAGTTGGGAAATTTAGTTATAAAACTTTGTCTCTATAAATTTTAACCCATTTTATGACAAGCAAAAACATTGCAGTTTTAAAACAAGGTAAGAAAAATATGAAGCTATGCCATAAAAAAATTTCCCTTGTTATTTTAACTTATGTAACATCCACATAAAATAATAGATTACTCAAGTTTTAACTTTATATGTAAAGCTAACTTAACCAATTTTTTTTCCATGAAAAAAATCACGTTTTATTTCTCATAGTGGAAAACAAAACACATACTTGTGTTACTTGCACTCAACATTCTTCTTGATGTTAAAAACTTATAATATGCTAGAAAATTGAAATTATATACTAGAAAACCTTTAGAACTTATACTTCTCATTACATCTTCAAAAAATTGCACCCTTTTTACCTTCCACTAATATTTTATTGTTTGACATATTTTTTATATATGTATCTAACAAAATTCAAAATATGTAGCATTTGAAATTATGACAAAATCTATCTATCATCACATAAAATAAATTATTGTATTCTTTTCTTATTTCTCACCATTTATATTTCTTGTAAATATGACAGATCCTATTGGTAAAGTCCTTCTTTGGTCAGTGAATCCGCCCTCTCATTCCGTTCTCTAGAAAGAAGGCAAGTATTGAAAGTGTTAAAGCCCCCCCCGCCAAATTCTTGAGGATATTCCTTATTCCCTGCAAATTATTATTCAACAATTTCTTTGATCCATTCAACTAGTCCATCACTCCCGTCGAATCTCAAAAAATCTGTAGTTCATGCACATCTTCCCCAATGGCTAACTTGAGTATGGTTCTTAATTCTAGGAACTTAAACCTATTATTTGTACTGCTTCCACTATTAGCTTTAAATTCTATCTATGATGTTCTGATATATAAGGGTGAATCCGTGGACCCGGGTAACACTTTTTGGCAAGCGCATTTCGGCAAAAACAGAAAAACATACCTCGATCGAGGGTTTAACAAGCCCTCGACCGAGGTATTAATATCTCGACCGAGGTTTTATCAAGCCCTCGACTGAGGTTTTGTTCAGTACTCGACCGAGGTATTTCTTAACCCTCAGTCGAGGTATTAAAACCTTGACCGAGGGTTAATAAATACCTCAGTCAAGGTATGGACCTCGGTCAAGGTATGGACCTTGACCGAGGTGCCTGTGTCGAAAAAATTATAAAAAGAGGTCGCGGGGGCCGCGGCTGTTTCTTTGGCAAATTTTTCACTGTGGAAGCTCGACCGAGAAATGACGGAATAGCGGCATAAGGATTGGCACCTCGAAGCAACCCAAGCACCCCGAAGCAACCCAACCTCGTCATGATGGCGTCAGAGCCAAGAGGTAACAGTTTAAATACTTGTTTTTCAATTTAAATGGAATTTAATTTTTTTTTTATAAATTTATAAAATTTGTTTTAAAATTTGGTAAATGTATGTTTTTATAATTTTCATGTTTAAAATGTGTACCGGTAAGCAGAAATGCTGTCGAATTTTTGAAAATTTGTAGTTAAATTGATTTTTTTTGTTAATTTGTTATATATATATAAATTATGTCAACCGGTAGCGTTTATGCTACCGGTTTAATTTTGAAATGTGTCCTAGGCAAGCTGAAATGCTGCCCAATTTTTTTCAATCCTCCATGAATTCATGGAGGATTGAAAAAAATCCATAAAACACCAACTAAACAAACCTATATGAACCATAGAGACAATTAATCAACTGTAGGCCCGAGACAAAAAAAAAAATTTAATAAAAATTTATTTGAAATTGGTTAATAAGTTATAATATTAATAAAAAATACCCATACCCCACCCCCTTTTTTCAAAACATAAATTAAACCTACCATTTAATCTGACCTCACTAACCCTACTTAACCCCCCCCTCAATATTACTACCTTACCCCCTACTAACCCCTACTAACCCTATTCACCCCTACCTAAATTCATTTCTAAACCCTATTAATACCTTACTAAATCCATATTAATACTAACTTAAACCCCTACCAAACCCCTACTTAAAACCCCCTAACTAAACCCTACCAAACCCCCTATTTAAACCCCTATCTAAATTCATACCTAAACCCTATTAATAATCCCTAAACCCCTACCTAAACCTCCCAACCTAAACCCAACCTAAACCTATCAATATCAATCAATATATATATATTATATATATCAATATATATATAATAATTTGTATTCGTATTAAATAT